>RSEH01000090.1:0-159318 GCA_006503475.1 Stentor roeselii | reverse complement strand
TTGCTATAAGCTCTGTTTGAAGGCAATTTTCTTTAGCACAACTCATTATTTATAGCCATTTAAAAAATTTAAATCAATCATACCCAAAACCCAAATTTTAGATTCTTAGCAAGTCTAAGAATAGTCTCATTTTATTTCAGGTCCCTGGAAATTTGTAAGAGTCTGCCTTCAAGTTCGAGTCTTTCTGGCTCAATTTTTGAGAATTTTCCTTGAAGTTGTTTAAATTGTTTAGATGTAAAGATTGAATATAAAATTTACCTAAAAATTGTATTTTTATCGAAAATTTCCGTCTCATAGCTGTTTTCATGCTTGTTTAACATTTATGTACCCAACTTCTTATATCACTAAGTATCAAAGGCTTTTTTCATGCTTGTTTAGCATTTATTTACCAAATTCTTCTATCACTAAGTATCTTAAGAATAATCTTGTCAAGACACTCAAAAATAACACATTCCACAGTATTGCGTCAAAATCAGAAAACACATGTTTCAAATGATATCTAGGGTCCTAAAGTTCAGCGAATCAATATCGAATAATTCAAGCAGTCCTCTTTGTTACACTATTTGTCTTTGTAAGCCGTAGGTTCTTACATCGTATTGTTAAGGGCACTCATTCTGGGGAGAGTGAATTTAAGCCTATATTTTTGCCAAGTGTTCAAAGAAAAGCAGATTTTGTGCAACTAATAATTGTGCATAATGAAGTCTTGAATCAAGGCCTTAGATAAAATCTTATTCGACGAAAAACGCTAGTTAAACCTCGAAAATCTGAAAATTTGGAGCAATATTTTGAAAAGTTCGACCAGGACAACGACTTCTCTAAACAATAACAAGAAAATTCTATTGAATCAGGAAATTCTAAAGAAGGCTACTGGAGCCTAGCATCACTCCTGCTAATTAAGAGAATTATTTTAAAGCTCAAAGAAAATCACTGCAACTATTGGGTAGAGGTGAAAATTGTTGTTTTTTCCATGGTTTGGGCTTAGAAGAAATTGAAGAGAATTGGGAGGAACTTAAATTACTTTTTTCAAATTTTTTGTATTTCAATTAATCAGGTTGGAAAGATTTTTATTTGGAAGGGGGAATATTGATAGAAAGATTGATTTATGAATTAATATTCTCAATTGATTAAAGGATACTTCGAAAATTATTAATCATAAAACATTAGTTTTAAAAACCTTAGAATATGCAAAAGTCTGGTCTAATTTCAATCAAAATATTTACATCATAAATAAAGTATCCTTTAATTCTTAAATCATTCATCACTTAATGGAAGCTTTCTCACACGAAAACCTTTAAGCTGTGAATAAAACTTCTGAAGAAAAATCCGAATCACCTGCACATGCAAGATTTAATGATCAAACTCAATCAAGGTAAAAAGGCTATATATATGAACTTAAGCTTTTATAGAAAAGCTTTCTTACAAAAATAGAAAGTGGATGGACCAAAGCAAGCATTTCAACTCGAGAAGTTCTAAAACCTCTAGAAAAAGTGTTTTAAACGATTCATAAGAAAGAAATCACCAATCCTTCATTAATTTCAAGCCAAATTATTAACACCTCAGGAACTGCAGCCAAAGTGAAGAATTGTCGGGTCATCTTGAAGAACATTTCTGAGAAAGAGAAACAACAGTACGAAAGTCACCAGGAGAAAGATGAAGCAAGATAATGGAAAGATCGCTGCAGTGAGGAAATCAATCAAGAATGGGACTATTAGATTATGTGATAAGTTAAGTATTTGAAAATTTTTTGTGATACTTTTTATCTCTCAAGAATAGACTAGAAATTTATTGGAATAAAGAAGGAAAACAAGAATTTCAAATTATCATTATTTCTTGAGGATATGCGTCGAACGCTAAAACTAAGAAGAAACCTTTCTGAAATATTGAGATGACAGAGTGATTAAAAAACAACGAATTCTCGAAGATAAATCACTCTCACAACAAAACCAAAAATCTTTTACAATATAAGGTAAATGGATGCTTACAACTTTTCACTACTGAGAAGGTTGCTAGAGTCAAAATATTTGAAGTGTATTACTATTTTCGACAACCTTTATTGTGATATATTCGTTTTCAAGTTCTACAACATAATTGAACAGTCTTAAACAAGATATCGGTATTTTAAATAAATCGGCAAATCAAAGTCTTTTCTCGAAGAAGCTTGATTAACTTAAAGTGATCTAACCTTTTCTCTTTGAGGCTCAGCTTTCAAGGCCTACTCTAATGATTATTAAAGTAAATTTGTAACAAGAATTAAATAATCTTTATTATAATCATAAAGATTAATCCTTTGAAATTTTCCTTAAAAACTCAAAATTCAACTAGTTTTATGCTAAAAACATGCCAGCTTAAAATTTCGATGCCCTATATATCAAACAAAATTTTTATGATAAGACCTTAATTCAATTTAGGGCTCGGAATGCGGTTTGTATTGCTTGACATGAATAAGTCCTGACGACTGTCAAGTGTTAAAGGCTGGGTTTTTTGGAATCAAGAAGCTTTGGTATGTTATAAGTGCTCTTATATGTGATTTGATTGTGATAAATTTTAATGCTTAACATGCTATCAAGGATTCTTTCTGAGTTTAAGTGGATAGTGTCTTTTTTCCTTCTATGGGTGTACTTCTTGCAATTCTCTTGAAATATGCCTTCAATGTGATTATGGGTAATATCTTGATGTAAATATCACTTATCAAAGTTTTAGAGCCCATTGTGAAAGTTTTTTAGATTCTATGATTGAGTAGAGTGCGAGACTGGCTTCTATGTTGCTAATAAAACTTGCTATCAATACTTAGTTCATTGTAGAGACCGCCAAGATAAAAATATTTGCTTAGTATGTGATTCAGGGTTTTCTAGGACAGCGGGATCTGTATTTCGTGTATGTCAAGATGCTAAAGCTGCGATTCTTTACAAATTTGTACAAGTTGAAATATCGGCTATTTTCTTAACATTTATAAATGCTATAGTTGTATCCAAGACTATAATTTATGCTTGAATTACTATACTTGCCAAAATTGTCAATTAGATTATTCAGTTTCAACGCTCAATTCTCCATCTGGAGATCAATAACAATTTTGCTTGAAATGTGTTTATGGGAGTTCTGATTGTGAAGGAAATACATGCTATCATTGTTTATATGGTTTTATAATGAATGATTTAAGGATAAGAAAGACCGCATTTCACTCTTGTTAACATATATATATCCCTTTATCATCAAATTCCGTTAACTTAATCGAGTTTATAAATCTATGATTTATTGAGAATTTCAGAATCGTTCAACTTTGAAATTTTTCCAATAAACGCAAATCTATTAAATATTGACCTCGGGCCTGAACTTCGATATGATTCACTTTCAAACATGAAAGAAGTTTCCTGGATAATTCTTAGACAATTTTTTTCTGTTTTCA
Organism: Stentor roeselii; assembly: GCA_006503475.1. Classification (NCBI taxonomy): domain Eukaryota; phylum Ciliophora; class Heterotrichea; order Heterotrichida; family Stentoridae; genus Stentor; species Stentor roeselii. Next base: position 155,915 of record RSEH01000090.1, on the reverse strand, counting down.
TAAGGCTTAAAAAAGTTTTCACCTGTGAATGCTACCTCAATCGAAATAACCAAGTAGATAATTGTGTCATTGTGAATAAAATTTTTTTAATTTGGGCATGAAAAGATTTTTTTCCATTATCTTTTAGATTGTGGATTCTATACCTTGAAAAATTTTAATTTAGTGAAATTATCTGCACTTGACTATTAGAGTTGTTTTGAGATCTGTTGTAGCTAGCATCTGAGTATAAAGTAATTAAAGGGGAACTATGATGGGATCATATTTTTCAGTATGTGTTAAAAGAATTAATAAAGTCTATAAATAATTAAAAATAAACTGTTATAATAATTCAATGACCGGAGTAATAATAATCCTGATTTCTTAGGTCAATTCTTTGGAAAATTAGTGTGGATTGAGACCCAAAAATGATAAATCAGAAGAATAACTAAATAATAGACTTAAATTCTTCTACTTTGATTAAAATAAGGTAAACCTTATAAATTTCATAAATATTTTCTTTAAAAATACCTATAATACATTAATCCACAATACATAATATTTTTTCTTGTGAATAATTTAATATCATTATACATTTAATCATGATATAACCAGAGTATCCAACTTATATCAAGAAAAGTAAATCAAGTTATCTTATATTTTAATACCCTAAAACTAAAAAATTTAATGTTATTGAAATTACTGATTATCATATAATCAAAGACGATAAATTAATCATTCTAAGAGTTTATTAACAATAATCTTAAATTTCAATTACTGCCTTTGCTTATTATTTTTCTTGTTAACTTAGAAGAAATTATCTAACTTTCGTCTAAAAAAATATAAAATGTTATTGTTATTTATAGATCTTTGTCTCTGCTTCTCACTGAAAGTTGATTTTATTCCAGCTGTTAGATCCCCTCCGCCTTTCCGTGGAGACACGTTTATAGACTACATGAAGTCCAGAGAATCGATAATAATCTTTGGTGGTGATACTACAAACTTCTTCTATAATGACCTCTGGGAATTTTCTTTAGAGTCATTTTTTTGGGAAAAGGTCATTGTTACTTCACCCGAGGTTCCTGGTAAATTTTAAATAGATGCCCGATTCATGTTCGGTGGTTTCACAAGTTTAAATGAATCCAAGCTTTATATTTTTGCCGGTCTCTCTGAACTAGGTCGAAAAAATGATTTCTGGGAATTCGACTTTGATATCACTACTTGGCGTAAAATTCAAACCTATTCGACTCCAAGTCCTATTTCAGAGTTTGCTTACACAAGTTATTCCTCTGATGGATTTCAGTATTTTGTGATTCAATCAGGAAAAACTAATAATGGTCCTATAAAAGATATGTATAGGTACTTGGTATTAAGGTTAAACTGCAGTTCTTTAAAATGGGAAAAGCTTTCAGATAATGGAGATAAACCTCTAGCTTCATTTGGGTCGATAATCATTTTTTATAATGGAAATATTTTACAGACTGGAGGGGAAAATTTTGAAGTAAAATTTACATCTTTATACAGTTATTCATTAACCAATATGAGATGGTCATTAATTTCAGAACTCAATTACCCCTCAAACTGCGCATATCGTCCTGCACACTTTATATACAAGGATGCGCTGCATTTAATATGTGCTATCAACTATGAGATAGAAAATGATAAATACAATAGCATAATGATTAATTTGTTAGAGGATACCAAAGAATGGAAAAGTTTAAACCTGGTTCCTTATTTCATCGATTATTTTGAATTAGCATTGGTTAAAATTGAAACTGAAGTCTACATTTTCGGAAGTTACACAAATGCCTCTGAACTTTACTTTTCGAACTCATTCGGTAAAATAAATTTAAATGACTTCAAGCATAAACTGATCAATGATAATTGGGTGCAACCTCCTCCAAGAACTTATCATTCAATGGTATTAATCAACTCTAAATTGTTTGTTTTTGGAGGAGTAGATGAAAGAACTATTTATAATGATCTCTGGACATTTGACTTGATATCTGATGTTTGGGAGTTAGTTCTAGCCAAAGGTGAAATCCCAACTCCGAGATATCTTCATTCAGCAAACTCAGACGGAGATATTTTCATTATTTGGGGAGGAGTAAGTAGCTTTGGCTTGGAAGATTCCATGTACATTTTTAATTCGATCACTGGGTTCTGGACCCTACTTAAACCTAGAACATCAAATAACCCAAGTCCAGCCAAAGGCTCTTGTTTAGTAGTGAAAAATTTCAAAATTTTTCTGTATGGTGGAGAAAGGAATTCAGCTATGTTGAATGAACTGTGGGAGTATGATATCGGCACGAATGAATTCAATCTTTTATCATCTGATGGTCTTAAAAAATTGAGTTCTCCATTTTGTTGGCTTGACTCGGACTTATTTTACGTTTCACTTGGGTGTTTAGAGATTGGATATGGTTCTGATCAAATAAATTTTTTCAATCTAACATCTAAGAATTGGCAAGTTTTTCACTATCCTTCTGATTTAGTTTACCCAGTTTCTCTTTCAAATCAGATAATTTTTGATAATCATGTGATAAGTATAGGGGGCGAATACTGGCATATGAATCCAATGTATACTATCACCTATTATGGACCAGGAAATGAGAGAGTAGATCTTAAAGAAACTTTAAATTTTGTTAGTTTTGGAGCTGGTTTTGTTTATTTTAACAAGTCTTTGTATGTTTATGGAGGAGGAAGAGGTGGAAACTCTTTTATTTCTTCTTTGCTTGGAAATCCAGTTTTAGCCAAGATTGACGTTGAAGATTTGTGTAAAGATTTCGGGTGTGAGGCTTTCTGCTCTAAAGGCACTTATACTGCAGGAAGAACTTGTAAACCTTGCGATGTAGGAACTTATAATGATATACAAGGAAGTTCGAAGTGTCAAGAGTGTGAACCAGGAACATATAATAGTAAAATTGCAGCAACAAGTAAACTTCAATGTATTCCCTGTTCTGAAGGTTTTTTTAGTAATCAAAGTGCTGCTAAAACATGCCAAAATTGTTCAGATATTCTTTATTGTCCAGTTGGAAGCACTACTCCTTTAACTTTAAATAATATAAAAAGAGTCAGTTCATCACAACCTCCATCGTACAAAGAGCCTGATCTTTCTAAAGATTTGTGGCTTTTTCGACTTTTGGTGATTATTCCAAGCTTTGCTGTTATTGTCTGTTGCTTGGTTATCAAAAAACTAAGAAATTACTTGGAAAAACTTGACTTGTATGACCTTCAGCATGACGATGAACAGAGTCAATATATCATAAAAAAACAAACTAAAATAGGTGGACTTTTCACAGTTTTTTTCATTATTGGTTCACTTATGATAACCTGCTCAGCAATATTGACATACTCAAAAGCAAATATTGAAGAAACGAAAGGTCAGGTACCTTTAATCATAATGGAATCAGAAGTATCTTCATTTGAGTCAAAAAGCCTTTCTTTTTCTCTCTTTCTAGGTGCTTTCGGTGGGCAGTGCTTAAATAATACAGAATGTTCTTCCTCAATCCAACCAATCTTATCAAACATCAACTGCTCAGACACTCAAACTTCGTGCATATTACACAGCAACAAAACTTGCATTATCAAAGTGACTTGTTTCGATGGAGTACTCAAAACAGGTGCTCAAGTAAATTTCAACATCAGTGAAAGTCTCAGTTACACATCAGGAATCCAATTTACTTTTACAGCGAGTTCTTCTATTCCTAACGAAGACAGTTCAGTAAGTTCAATATTATTACCCAGTAGTGGATATGTATTAATCGGATCTACACCTTGTGAGTTTTACTTTCTAGCCACTCCTTCCTTTTTCCAGTCTGAGTCGAGCAAATGGGAAAGTGATGTAACTGGATATCATATCTCTGAAAAGAACAGCCCAGTGTATGGAAGTCAGCACATCACAGACGACTTTCCTTTTGTGTCTAACTTGTATGTCAAAGTTTTAATTGAAATCAACTCCAGTGTTCTTATCACCAAAAGACTTTTAAAACAAAATCTTTTCTTTTTTGCTGGGGCTTTGTTTGGAACTGTTTCTGGACTTTTTGGCCTTACTGGGTTTTTTATGGGTCTTTTTGAACAAAACTATGAGAAGCTGGTCAAAAGATTGAATAAGAAAAAAGTTTTGAGTCAGCAGAAAGACGAAAATCCAATTAGTGAAAGAGAAGAAGAAAAAAGTGAGAAAATTCAAAATCTAGAGAATGTGATTTCGATATCTGAATGTAACAAGTTTTTGCCTCCGAATAATAGCTTTAGTTAGGTTTAAGGTATTAAGAGTGGATTATTAAATCTTATTTATTAATTATGTCTGGATATAGTCCTATACTATAATGTTATATGACTAAAAATCGCAGATACATCTACTTAAAGATTAAAAAATCTCTTGAATATTATTTAGTTATAATTTCAAGTCTCTGAACATATTTATTCAATTTAAGTTATGATTCGGTTTCTCAGGATTTCATTATATCAAAATAAACATAAAATGTACAACAAGAATTAAAGATTTAAGAAGAAAACATCAAATACAGTTGTAGATTTAGAAATTGTGATTTTAAATCAGTTTAAATATGTTTAGTCTTGGATTTTTTTTCTTATTTTAAGGAAATTATTATAATATAAACCTTCCCAGCAAAATTATTATAAACCTTCCTTACTTATTGTGCACTTTTTCTCTAAATAATTTGATAGAACATTTGACTATGTTCTTAGAATTAATTAATTATTTTGCACTTTTTATTTGAATAATTTGAGTGATAGTTTTGATTATATTCTTACAATAAGTTGATAATCAATCTATAAAAAATTATCGATTTTTTCTTTTTCCTTTCATTTCAACCTCACCTCACCTTCCCTTAACTTATTCTTAATATCATTAAAAAGAAACTCTATCTTACTTAAAATTGTTCTGATCCTTGTTATCATTTTTGCAAGAATATTTTTTCTTTAATAAACTGATAATTTTAATTATGAAGTCAGAATGTTTATTATCTATGGTATCGCCAGTTATTGTATCAAATAATTAATCCTCCAAATGAATTAAGATTCTAAATTTCTTCGATTATCTAAGCCTATCTAACACTTTTCCCCAACACCCTTAATTCGATACCTCAAGAATTATTTGACCAATTTTTAATAGGCACCAAATAATTTCTAATAAAAATATTTGTACAATTATTACTATTCACTCGTGTGGTTTGTAGTCTCATTAATGATTAACCTTAGTATTACTGTAAATTGATTAGACTAATAACTAGACTATTCATCAGATTACTATAATTAAAATTAATTTATTGCGAATAGAGCCTATAAATACTTCAAATACTTGGAGAGAAAGTATTTGCAATTTTGAAAAAAAAATTAGAGAAACTTATAAGCCAGGTACTTATTTTAAGTCTTTAAGATTTATTTGTAAATCTTAAATAGCTTTCTGATGATATAGCGAGTAGCTGTATTAGTTATTCATATTGATGCTTTTGAAACCATTTTTAACTAAGTTATAATGTCCTTATATAATATGAAACATCTTATTCGACTTATCCCTAAAGAGCCTTAAAAACTAGAGAATATTATCTTTGAATTTAATTATTTAACCCTTATAGTTATAATCAAGATTTTTAAAATAAATTAATAAGTTAATTTCATTAATCCCTCAACTTGAATTTCAAAAACTTATACTCTCCCTTACATTTATCTGTATTTAATTTATCAACCTAAATTAGTGAATGTCCACTAGAAAGTAAAGCAAAGCATTTCGTATGCTCTTCAATAGCAGTTTTCAAGCAAACACAACAAAAATACTTTTTATCATCAGCACAGTGATAATAAAAATGATCATTTATCTTTTTCAGGTAATTTCCGCAATCACATAAAATATGAGGAAAATAATGTCTTTCTGTATTTTTGATGCTATTTTCAAAGCATGATCCAAGATGTTTTTTATCTTTGCAAATATGACATCTTTCATTAATGCAAGCACAATAAAGATCCGCATGAATATTCATTGAGCATTCTTGACACAACCTAATTATTTCTTACAACTTATCTTCTTCAAAAGTATCAATATTTATCAAGCATCTTTTACAAAATACGACTGCATTCACATTAATAAGATTCTCAGGTACTATAAACTGAAAACAAGAGGAACATGTATGTTGTTTTTGATAATGTTGAAAGCATGTTTGACAATATTGAGACCCAGAAATCTCCTGAATTTCATTATTTAATACTTCAGCTGAGCAGTTTTGACATGAAACTTTAACTTGCTGAGTCTGTGCACCAAAAATTTGATTCAGATATTTTTCCAAATCAAAAAAATCAGGTCTTCTCGTTTCATCAATACAAAGCATCCAACTCAAAACATTAAATAAATTCGGATAATTTTTTTGAATTTCTTGAAGTCTTTGTTTTAAGCTTTGCTCAAGAGTATTCAGATTTGTAAGCCCGGCAGGGTTTTTAAAGCTAGCCATGTACAACATAATAAGACCCAACGAGTAAATATCTGATTTATAAGGATTGTGATTAAGTCTTGAAGGGCCATTAGCCAAGCTTTTCGCGTATGCGTCTCTTACTATTGGACTGAGATACAAAGGTGTTCCAACAATAGAGTAATCATCTTCAGATTCAATTGTGACGATTCGAGTTGAGCCAAGATCTCCGATTTTAAGAGTTCTTCCTTGATCGTCGACAAAGATGTTCTGAGGCTTCAAGTCTCTGTGACAGACGCTGTTTCGTTGCATGTAGGACAAGGCTGAGACCAGCTGATTAAGATAATGAAAAATTTCTAATTCGCTCCAGTTGACTCTGCTCGACTTTTTCGACTGGATAAGTTTTTCCAGGTCACCTTCGGAGTAATAATTCATGATTATCACCACTGAGTCTATTTGTCGGTCAGGACCGTCTAACATGCAGGAAATTATTGGAATCAGGTGGGCGTGGTTCAATTTACTCATTGCAAGGATTTCGTTTGTTTTATCATTGGCTTCTCTGATGCTCTCTATGAACATCTTTTTGATGCAGTAGATCTTGTTTGTGATTATGCTTTTCATTGTGAAGACCTCTACTATTCCTCTTCTTTCGTAGATAATTTTGTCTTTTTGTAGCGTCTTTAAATCGATTCTATCCATTTATAGAGATTTATTGAAAAACTTTGAGTTTAGTTTGAAAAGTTGGTGTTAGTATTTGTTTAGAAGGGTTTGCGGAAATTTGGATTGGAGGTGAAGGTAAAATGAATTTTATGTAATTATTAAACCTTAGGACTCTTTTGGAGACGAAATTTAATATTTTATCACCTTTTCTATTCATGGTTTTTTCAATAGGACTTTTCTTATAGTCGACCCATTTCGGATGTGGTAGTTCATATAAAAATTTTATTAGCACTTAAAGAATTTCATTTTCTTGGTGCTTCACAAGTTTTCCAGCCGGCTCCTAATCATTATTATTATAGTGATAGGCTGAATATAAATTATCTATAAAATAAGCTCATCCAAAGTTAAAATGCTTCAAATAATTTTCACTTAAAAATCTAAATAAAGTGATCCAAAATCCTAAATACCCATAAAATCATCCTTCCAAATATCCAAATAAACTTTTAATTAATCAAATACACTACCATATAAAAAGACCATCACACAAAATCTCTTAATTCTTCATCCCATCCTTAAATATTCCTCTAATATAATCACCTAATTTCAATACCCGTCCATATTATCTCATAAATGTTTCAGGTGCTTTTCATATGCACGTCAGTGCTATCTGACTACATTCCCGGAACACGTCCAAGGTCATACAAACAAGGCGACGAAATTTTATTGTTCGTCGACACAATCGATTCATTCCAAACTCAGATCCCATACGACTATTACTACCTAAAGTTCTGCAAGCCGAAGCACATAGAAGAGCAAGCAGAGAATATCGGACAGATACTTTCAGGAGACAAAATCGAGAACACGCCTTACAAAATTTTTATGAATGAGTCCTCAAAGATCAAAGAGCTCTGTGCTTCGAAGACATTGAATGAAGAAGACAAGGATAACTTTGCCTGGATGATTAAAAATCATTATTATTCTAATTGGATTCTTGATCAGCTTCCAGCAGGGTACAGGGTGACTCAAACTAGCAATAAAAAGAATTTTCTTTCGTATACTTCGGGAATTCCTATTGGATTTGAATCTGATGGCAAAATCTTTGTTTATAATCATTTGCATTTTATTATCAAGTTCGATAAATCGAAGGAATCTGATGATTTTAGAGTAGTTGGGTTCATTATTCAGCCTTTTAGTATTGATGAAACACTTCCTGAGGCTAAGGATGAATTGGAAAGTTTGATTGATCAGTCGAAGGATTATGATGATGAAATTTTAGACCCTAATGAAGTTATCACTGTTAATTATCACTCAGGGACCAGCCTTGTAGCACATGATTTGACATCTGACAGCATAACATACAGTTATTCAGTTTCCTTTGAAAAGTCTGAAACTCACTGGAGTTCAAGATGGGACAATTATCTATATAAAGAAAAAGCTAAAGTTCATTGGTTTTCAATCTTAAACTCATTCGGAATGGTTATTTTCCTGTCTCTTATGGTACTTCACCTATTCCGAAAGAATGTTTCAAGAGATATATCGAACTATAATGACTCAATCGACGAGGACCCAGAAGTTGATTCTGGCTGGAAACAACTGAGAGGAGATGTTTTTCGAGCTCCAAGCCACATAAATTTATTCTGTGCTTTTATTGGGACTGGTGTTCAGATCATTTTAATGACACTCTTTACGCTTACATTCGCTAGTATTGGATTACTGAGACCTGAACATCGAGGAGCATTAGTCTCGATCATGCTTTTTTTGTTTGCTTTCATGGGGATTTTTTCAGGATATATCTCAGCTAGGTTTTACAAGACTTTAGGTGGAGAACACTGGAAAGTCAACTCACTAACAGTATCTCTACTCTTCCCTGGGATCTGTTTCTTAGTATTTTTCCTAATCAACTTCTTGATCTGGGAAGAAGAGTCATCAGGAGCCGTAAGTTTCTGGTCGCTTCTCGAGCTTCTCTACATCTGGTTCGCGATTTCTCTTCCCTTAACAATGATCGGTTCAGGTCTGGGTTACAAGAAGCGAAGTTTCAAGAACCCTTGCAAGACCTCAAAAATTCCAAAGCCGATTCCATTACGAAACAACAAACTAGTGATTTTAGTATGTCTCTTAGCAGGATCATTGCCATTCGGTTGCATGTTCATCGAGTTGAACTACATAATGAACTCGATTTGGCACATCAGTTTATTTTACTACCTCTTCGGTTTCTTACTGATGTGCTTCGTGGTGCTAAGTCTGACTTCAGCTGAAGTTTCAATTTTAATGACTTACGTGGTGCTTTGCCGAGAAGACTTCCGGTGGTGGTGGGTTTCTTTTGGCGTTGCCGGGTCTTCTGGCTTTTACATGTTTTTGTATTCCACGGCTTATTTCTTTGTGAGCTTGGAAATCACCAGGTTCTCGTCAACCATTCTTTACTTCGGGTACATGACACTTGTCAGTCTCGCCTATGCCTTCATCACTGGGACTATCGGGTTCTTTTCGACTTACTTGTTTGTCAGGAAGATTTATTCAATGATTAAGTCAGAGTAGTTAGATTAGGACTAGTTTTTGTGCTTTTTGGCGTCTTTTGATTTTTTTCTGGATTTTTTTAGTTTAATCTCGCTCTTGCCTTTTTTTAAAGTTTTTAAAATTGGAAGGCGTTCGCAGGATTTCATCAAGTTGATGCCGTAGGGCGAAATCGTGTGGATTCTGTCGAGGTCTACGTCGAAAATGCCTTTTTCCTTGCTTTTCACGCGAAAAATGCTTTTTTTCACTGTTTTCGGACTGGTTAGAAGAGACTTATTTGAAACTTTTACCTTTTTTTTACTTTCTTCAATTGAACTGAGTTTTCCTCGAATAGTTTTGCGAAGAGTTGATTTTGAACTTGCCTGCGTCGAGGCCAAGACGGGACTTCCAATCGAGCTTTTATCTCGGGAGGACTTGGGAGACGTGGAGATTTCTTTGAAATCCTGGTCGTCTCTGAAGGGCTCGTAGCTTCTTTTGCGAGTTTCTGGCTTTTTTATTGTGACAAAACCGGATTTTCCTTTGGAAACTGTGACTGTGTTCAGGAAATCGTAAATGTTTTCGAGGTCTAAGAAATCGTTTTGGTTCGGTTTGCGAAGGTTGTTGGTGATGTCTTCGATTGTTAACTCTTTCTGTTTGGATTATACCAGACATGAATCGGGTGGATGATAGGGTTTTGATTTGAACATTATTGTTTAATTAAGGAAGGATAAGAGGAAGTGTATGATTGTTAATTTTTTAGTTTAAAAGGAAGATGAAATTGTTCAATTTATTGGATTTTTTTTCTACTCTAAACTTACAATTTAAAAAATTAATTGATCTTCATTATCTTATTAAAAAGCCATCCAAGCAAAACTCGCCACCAAGTAAATGACAAAGCTCAAGTCAGTTCTAATATAATTCACAGAGGTATTTTTTATATCAGTGCAAAAAGGTTCTCCAGGAAACAAATTACAAACCATACAACTAACAGCATACCTTGACTCATTAAACCCCCTAGCAGTAAAGTTAAATTCCCACATCTGATTTCCCTGAACAACTCTATTTTCAAATCGAAAATCCCAACACTTCTTATAATCTCTGCAAGTTCCAGTAAAAATCATATAAGAATAAATCAAATTCCTCAAGTCAGGATCCTGTTCAACCAAGCAAATAATTTTTCCACTATCAGTAACTGTAAAATTAAAATAAATGACTTCATCTTCATATTCCCATTCATCCCCATCAACCTCTTCCCAAGCCACTTTATTAAAATCAAGGGGGTCAAGTTGCATGACTTGAAAATCAAGAAGTTGAAAAGCCTTGAAAGTCTCTTCCAAGTCCTCAAAAGAAGCCGCTCCAGCCAAGTCATAACCCGAGACTCCCTGAGTCACAGATGAGAAAACTTGAAGACTTATCGACGTCATTTTTCTTTCATTCTTCGAAAGCACTCGTCGAGATGTTGAAATGCTTGAAAACATGTAAGTTTCTTGTTGATATACCTGAGAAAGTTTCTTTATCAGCAGGTCTGATGAAGGCGCTGTTTTGTTGAACTGGAAAAATAACTCACCTGGAGGAAGGTCTGAAGAACTTGACAGGTAAGAAGAAAGAACTGTCATTGGATTGTTGGAATAGTTGTCGATGTACATTCGCAAGTACAACTCGCTGCCTTGTATCAGGTTGGGAATGATTGAAATGTTTGTTACGCCTGAAGAGATCGGAGAAATCGCTGTGAAGTAAACTTGCTTTGAAAGAATCTTCGCTTCTTGAATGAAAACTTGGTAATTTTGACCTTTTAATAAAATTTCTGAGAGAGTATCGTCGAGAGTGCTTTTGTAGAAATTGATTTGATTTGATAGGGACTGGCTTGACTTGCTGGAATTTATGAAGTTGAATGAGTTTTGAATTATGGAGTCTTGGGTTATTAGATTTATGCTTTTGGAGAGTAAGTCTGAGGAGATCAATGCCCAATAGGCTATGCCTGGAGAGTCAGAAATTACTGATATTGATAGTGTGCTGGGGTTTATGAAGGAGGAATGAAGAACAGAATTGCTTTGGGTTAAGGGCTGGCTTATCACTTTAAAAGATGTTTTTGATTTCAGCTTGAATTTTGAACTATTTATACCTGAAAGCTCGACTTGGATTATATGTGTTTGATCTAGAGAACAGTTTGAACATTTAAGGGAAAACCAAGCTTTTGATTCGAAGTTTGAGAGAATTACAGGATTTGGAGTAAATTCTAAGGAGACTTCAGGTTCTGAGTTTAATTTCACCATAATCTGATCAAAAGGTGAAACCAAAAGTTCATTATGCGGCAAGATCTCAACCTTAACAGGCTGACTAAATCGATGATCAGGAACCTCAAAGTTAGAATCAACCAAAACATCAAAGACTTTATCATTTTTCACTAAAACCTCAGTAGGCAAAGGAGGTAAATAATTATCCGCCACCAAAGGATTTTCATAAATCCTCCAATATATATAATAAACACCTTCACTAACACTTTCATTGACACTAATACAAAACCGAGTTTCAGGTTCACTCAAAGAAATCCTGAACCTTCCTCGATCACTAAAAAAAATATCCTCACAATCAACAGTTGCATTAACTTCAATATCCTTCGCCATCATCTTTCCCTGAACCCGAAGCGAAAAGTTGCACATGGTGACCCCTGCAACAAGTTTAACTTTTTTTCCTTCATTAACCAAAAGTCTCTGAAATTTGGTCAAATTGAACCCCGTATATGCCGCGTTGAGGTTACCAAAGCTCATGGCAAGTACTGACTGAGGTTCTTTCAGCAAAAGCTGAAAATTATTTGTCCAAATCTGAAACCTTTTTATTTCAAAAGGCTGAGGAACTCTTACAAGACCTTCAACAGGTGAGACCAAGCCAGTGATGGTAAAAACTGTGGAATAAGTATTAAGGAATTGAGTCTCTGAATCAAAAAAGAGTTTTATTGAATTTTCTTCAGTTTCACAGAGTTTTTTGTAAAGGAAACTTGAATTTCCTTCATAGGTCAGAGAACAGCCTACCTGGTCACGATTGTTTACTTTTAAAATGTACTGCTTCGGCATGATGATCTCGAAGAACTGCCCTGGTCTGACAATTCCGTCGAAATAAGCTTGAATCACCAAGGAATGCATCGAGTTTTCCTCATTTTCAGCTTCTTGACTGACACTTTTAATAAAAATAATCGATTCAGGGATACTAGAAAAAATGAATTCAAACCCGTTAAAAGGACTGACAGCCACGTGATTTGTAGAGTTTTTCACGTAAAGACCAACCCTTCCAGCTTTCCCTGGATTAAGAACTGAAAGTCCGACACTTATCATTGCTCCTGCTTCGATTTTCCAAGGAACTTTGCATGAAACCAGCCAGTTGCTCACTGGACAGTTTATTGGTTCCCCGTCCCAAGTGCCTGGCAAGTACCGAGTCCCTGGAAGATGCTCGAAAATAACAAATTTTCCTACATTTGACTCGTAATTCCTGGAAAAGTCAAAGTCAAAAGTCCAGTCTTTTTCAATTTCCACATCGATTTTCAGGTGAAAGTAATGAAAAGACTCATGACCTGAAGTTGACTGGTCTAAAGCACTTTGATGCCAGGTGAGTCTTGGCTTTACTTGACGATTCGCGATGAAGAACTGTCCTGCAGTTGCTTGGAAATCATCGAAAATAAAGTAAAAGTCGTCTTTAATCGCCCAGAGTGAAACTGTTGTTGGATGATTGTCTGTTAAATTAAATGCGAAGTCTTTTCTTAAAGAAGCTGAAGTCCCTGCGGATAGTCTCTCACCAGTTGTTAATGAAAGAACTGGAGGTTTTAATGATGCGCTGCTGAATAAAAAACTGGTCCATAGATGGTCGGCTGGCAGATTATCTTCTAAAAAATTGGACTTTATGAAAATACTTGTGTTGGAAGGAAGGTCTTTTGATAGTTCGAACGTTAGATGAAGATGCACCAGTGAAGAGCCTACAACATCTGGGTAAACTGATATTTTTTTTATGTGAGATGAGAAACTCTCAGTATTTCCTGATGAAAATTGAATAACTGCTTCGTTTTCAGATTGAGACCATTCGTAGCATGGTCTATTCAGCTCATCAAAAACTTGAACCTTAGAAAAAATGGTTAAATTGTGTGGATTGTGAAGAACTGGAAGTTTTACTTTGAAAATCTTCAACTTGAACCAGTTTTTTATTTCAGAACTGGTAAGACTCGACTTCCAGTTAAAAAAATCATCACTTGAAAAAGTTACATTTTCATTAGTGACCTGCCAGTCACTAAACTCGAAATCAGATAAGTCCAAGTCGCCTTTGATTACTTTGAAATAAGACTTTTCCCTGATAACTCCTTCAAATCGAAATATCAAAAATAAGTCAAAATATTCATTTGAAAAAGTAAAGGCTTGAGAAGCATCTGGGAAGTAATTTTCCAGAACCAAAGGCAGGGCTGAGCTGATATCAACTCTTCTTGAAAGCAATAAATCACAGTTGGTATTGTTGAAGTTTTCCCCTGCTGCATATGCGAAGTAAATGAAAAAGTCTTTAGAATTGACAAACCAAGGGGTGATTATCTGGACCTGGTAAATCTCTGAACTTTTACTAGTATTGTCAATTGCGAAGACTGAAGAAAAATTCAAGTTTTTATCATAAAAATAATCAATTTGCTTTACCTGAGTCAAAGAAGTGACTTGAAAACCTGGACTTCCAAAAAGCGCGATTCTGTAAACATCCTGCGTAATTCCATCTATTTCAAAGTTCATTTCAACTACTTGTTGAGGTTTCTTGTCAGAAACAATGTCCAAGTCTGTTGCAGTCATGTTTTCAACGTCAGTGTAATTTACTTTATACTCTCCATAAGCCACTTTATATGACCTGCCTAAAGGCGTTAAAACATACAAAGAAGCGGACATCGACAGTGAATCATTTTTCATTCCATTGAAAGGGATAAAAAAAGACTGCTCAACATCCTGCTTAAATGACTGAAACTCATATTTTATTGTTTTCGAGTCAAATAAAACAGCTCCTGATGGACTAGAAGGCAAAAATGATCCAACTTCAAGTCCTGTTTCCAGCTGGTTGAATTCAAACAACACGTAAAACTGACTGGAATAAGACTTCAGATAAAACCCAAGCATGACGAAAACTTGAATAGGAAGACCTTTATAAAAAGTGTTATTGCAAAAAGGAACAAAGCGAGTTTCCAAATAATTGAAATCCACAAAAAAAGGACTGGAATAGATCAGTTGAATCTCTTCAGTCTTTACTTTAAACACGACTTGGCTCATATCTTCTAGAAAAGTAGGAAATAAAGGAAGATACATGCTTGAGGTAGTCCCTTCTTTATTACGAGCTCCTAAGTAAAACATGAAAATAGACTCAGCTGGAATGATCTCTTCAAACAAGACAGTAATATTCCCTTGAAAAACAGTTAATTTCGTTGAATTCCGCCAGTACTCTGCTGGCATGCTTTCAAAAGTATTACCTTCATTGTCAACTACGTATTTTCCATAAAAATTCTCTCCAAGACAAGCCACCTGCTCTTGAGGAGAATTTCCTTTCTGCACCGGAAAGTAAATCGTGAAATTTTCCCCAACTTGCAGTTCCCTATCATTATAAAACTCAACAAAAAAGCCAAAATCGCCGAATTCTCCAGCTTGATTAACAGACGTAGAGTTACTTTCAGAAAAGATAAATCCTAAATTACTGACTTGAGCAACATCATTATAGCCAACAGTAAATTTCAAAGATTCTTTTAAAACATCAATGAAATTTTCTTGATCATCGAAAGTAGTGATATTCAAAACTTTTGCGTCACCATAAAAAGTTATGAAGTTGTAAATAGAAATGATACTGCCTGGGGTTAAAGGAGATGAAAGAACATTACATGTCAGCAAAGTATTACTGGAGACTTCGCATTGTAAAGAACTTTCAGAGTCTGTTGTGTTGTAAACTAATCCGCAGTCTTTATATTCTCCTGATGATTGTTTTAGCATCTGGGGTCCATCGTTGGTGTAAGTGTATTTGCAAATAAAAGCATTGGAATACTCTATTTTTATTTTTCCATTTATTGGAATGGAATGGTTTGACTCGATTTGAAGTAAAGTGAATGTTGATAGCCCTTCGACTGTATCGATACTACTATTCAGTTGTGGATGGATGAAATTCCAAGAAACTGATGAAAAATAACCTGGTTCGATTTTACTTGAAGGCCCGAAACCCAGGCATCTTTGGATGATTGTGTTGGCTCCGAACTTTTTTACTTCCAAAATCCATAAAAATTCGTTTTTTACACTTTCGGGAATAAAAAAACCTGTTAAGGTGAAGCCTATGTTTAAGGTCATATCAATGTCGTCTGGGTTTCCGTAAATAAAAATCTTTTTCTCAGTCTCCTGGTAGTTCCAATCAGTAGAAATAAAAAAATTAGATCCATTAAAATCATTTTCCCAAGTTAAATTTCCAGGTTCATACAAAAACTGCTGATTCAAACTAATCACAAAATAATCAAACTTATGCATAACTTGATTGAGTGTAAAGTTAAAAGTAAGTGAGCAAGGATCACCCACAGTTCTTTCCTCACTTTGATACTGAATCCTTAGCCCATCATAATCGCTAACCAATTCTTCAACAACAGCAAAATTCCCAACATTGATAGACCTGGCAAGAACGAGTCCATCTTCCGAGTTCCTCACAGTAAGTTCAACAGGTCCATAAGTACCTTTAGACAGTACAAGATCCTTACAAACAACTTTATAATCAATTCCCCAGGAGTCGATTAGACAACGAAAACTCCAGGGAACCTGAGGAATCCTAACAAAAGCCAGATACCCTTCAATGCTCTCAGAGGCCCCGACATACAAATTCAAGTCAGTCGAAAAAGTCTCCTGGTTCGAGGACAACTCGACCTGCCCAGCGACCCAAGACCTCGGCCAAAAAATTTCAATCTTCAGAAGATTTTTATCTGCTGCTACTGAGAAGATGATGAGAAAAACAATAAACATATTTAATTTCATTCCAGTTTTTTAGGTTAATTCAAAAAATACTTGACAGGTTCAGGTATTTTCTTGATTTTCCTTTTAGTGCTGAAAAGGGACGAGGCTTTGAACATGGTCTTAATGGACTTGATTTTTTATTTTGGAGAATTTTTTGAGTGTTTTCTAAAAGTTTCTTGTAACCGGGTTTTAATGACTTGCTTTTTGAAGAATTTCGAACCTTTTTAGAGGACTTTAACGAAAAATTTGAAGGTTTTGGAGGACTTATGGAAAAAAGGCGGTTTAGAGTGAATTCACCGGTTGAGTGTCTTAGGGTTTCATTGTGGAAGTGAAGAGTTCCTGTGTCTTTTCCTACTTTGAAGGAATTTTTTTGGAATTTACTCAAAAAATCTTGTTTTTCGTTTGATGTTTTTGTTTCTTTGTTTTGTGGAAGGTTCATCAAATAAGTGAACTTCTGAAAATCGATGCGAAATCTTGGTCCTGACTAAGAACTACTTGTGACCAGTTCGTCCATGAATTATAATGGAGGACCTCCACCTCTTCATGTAACCTCTATATAGAAACCTATCTGAAGAACGACTAGCCAGTCTCAGAAACGGGCAGCTCTTATCAACCACTCTAAAAGACCAACGAAGAAGATACAAAGGAATGATTATCAACTACGACAACACCAATTCAAACAAAAAGCCTTTTGATTCAAAACTGACCAGTCTATCTCCAGCAATGCAAGAATATCACAACACCCGTCGTTTTTCCCCAGCTCTCGAAAGAAAAAAGTTCTGCAACATTGAAAAGTTCTTCATGGTGAGCGCTTTTTAGGAAAAATATCGAATTCTCAGCAAGTTTTTAAAAGAACCAGAAGCATCTGACAAGCAAGAACTCACAAATCACGAAAAAAGTTTAAAAGATGAAAAAAATGCAAAATCTTTATCACCTGGCTTGTTTAGTCGAAAGTTGAGTGAAGAGGACAGAAAGATAGAAAAAATGCTGGAGCAGGAAAAAATCAAACAAAATGAAGAAAAACTCACTATTCGAGTTGTTTTTAACGGAAAAAAGAAAACCCCTGGCGATAAAAACATGAAAAAACAACAAAGCCAGAAGATTTACAAGAAAAAACTCATGAATCGATTCGATCAAAGGACTAGACCAAATCTTTTAGATGAAGGCAAATTGCCTTCATTGAGCTTGAATAAATCCCCATTTTTCCATTAAACTATTTAACATGGGCTGCAGTCAAAGCAAAGAAGCTGCCATTCTCGGCCTGAAAGAAGAAATAATTGTCTTGCAAAGGAAAAAGTCTTCAGCTCTACTGGAACTTGATTCTCTTAAAGTCCCGCTTACGTTCTACGCGATGACTGAAGAGGAAAAAAATTATACTTTGAAAATAATGACTCAGGAAAATGAGAACTTGCAGAAGGAACATGAAAGACTTAAAAATCTTTCATCTCAAATTGAAGACCTTTCAAAAAAAATTGAACATTTGGATTGGGATATCAACGAAAAAAAAAAACTTTTTGATCAACTTGAAATTACTTGTGAGAGAAAAAAAACTGAGTATTTAAAAATAGTTGAAGAGTGTAGTCAGGCTATGCATGAATCTACTGACCTGTCCTTCGAACACTCTCAAAAATCAAAAAGCCTTCAAAGTATGAGTTCAGCTCGTATCGAAAACGAGAATCTCCAAGAAAAGCTAGAGATGTTACAAGAAAGTCTAACAAGACTAGAAGAAACCGAGTCAAAAATATCCGAAAACCATTTAAAAATATCAGAATTAGAGTCAAAAATCCAATCTCTAGAGCCTCTAATAAAAACTCAAAACGACGACCACAGCCACCTTCTCTCTCTCTCCTCAGAAATAAAAGAAAAAACTAACACCCTATCAAAAACAATCCTTTCAAAAGACGAGCAGCAATACCAAAGCGAGTTATACTCATCCCTCTCTCTTCTCCAAAAAAAACATTTAAAAGTCGATTCCCTTCTCAACCAACTAAACACTTTCAACATCGATGACCTAAAAAGCAGTAAAGATTCCCAAATGCTTGTAAGACAAACCTTGAAATCCGAGTTAAAATCCTTAATCACTCCTTCAAATGCAACTTTTTTCGAGGTCTGTAAACACGAAAGTAAAAAATCAAGTCTCCAGCTTTATTCACTTCAAAAAACATCAGAACTCGAGTCAAACTATTCACTTATCTGCAACAAAATCCAAAGAAAAGAAAGCGAAAAGGCAAGTCTCGAGCGACAACTGAAGGAATACCAGGACATATTAAAAGACCTCGAGTTTGAGTAATAAACATGGCTGAAATCTTCCGGTCTCCCATCGCTGAGCCTTACGCTGACAAGTCCTTGTCGAAGAAAGTGATAAAACTGGCTTCTGCATGTAAGAAATAAATAGTTTCAGAAGCGGGACTCGCGAAAAGAGGCGTGAAAGAAGTAGTCAAACAGCTGAAGAAGAAGAAAAGAGGAATTGTTGTCCTTGCTGGAGATATTTCACCCATTGAACTTGTAGCGCATATTCCGATTTTGTGTGAAAACAACGGCAACCCTTATATTTACGTGAAAACCAAGGAGGTATTAGCGCAGGCTTCACTCAGTAAAAAGCCGACAACGATTTTAATGCTGTTGAGACCTTCATCGAGTCATGAACTGAAAGATGACTACAAAAACCTCTTCAGTGAAATACTTGAAGTCAACCCGTATATGGAAGGAGTCGCTTAGATAATATGAAACTTTTCATTCTTTTTGGATCTCAGACTGGAAATGCCAGGGAAGTCGCTTTTGACCTCGCTTTAGAAGCCAGAAGAAGACTTGTTGAAACTGTTGTCTTAGGTCTTGACCAGGCACTTGAAGTCTTTTTTACCATAAAAGTCGCGATTTTTGTCGTGGCTACCACTGGACAAGGAGACGTCCCTGAGAATATGAAAGGCTTTTGGAGGGGAATTATGGCAAAATCACTTTCAAGTGACTTTTTGAATGGATTGGTTTTCACGGTTTTTGGACTTGGAGACTCGACTTATGAGAATTTTAATGTTGTCGCTAGGAAATTGTGGGTAAGGCTGAAGCAGTTAGGAGCGAAAAGCTTTGTTGAGAAAGGACTTGGTGATGATATTCATGATTTTGGGTATGAGGCTGAGTATCACCCTTGGTGTGAGAAAGTGTGGCAGGGATTGGCTAGTTATTTCCCTTTGCTTCCTCAAATTGAACCGATTACTGGACTTTTACCTTCACTTTATATTGTATCTGATGCTTTGGATTGTGGGAGTTCTTGCCCTGCGGATAATTTAGAGGTTAAGACCAGTGAGCTGTTGACTTCAGCTTATGGAGAGACTTATCTATTAACATTTGAACATCTTCCCTTTTCCCCAGGAGATGCACTATCAATATACCCTAAAAACGATTCAGATTCAGTACAATTCTTAATGTCCCGTTTAAACTGGAAAGACCGTGCAATCTCAATCCAAAAAAACCCAGAATCCCCATTCGACTTCAAAGAATCCCTTCCATCAAATCTTCTCCTCTCCTCCCTTCTCACCAACTTCATCGACCTTCACCACCCAGCAAGTCGTTACTTCATGTTCATCCTTTCCCAATTCGCGGAAGGTCTTCACAAGTCCAAACTCGAAGAAATTTCAAAAAAAGACCTTTTAGGAAGAAACGAATACCATCGCTATATAACCAAAGAACATCGAAACGTCTTAGAAGTCCTTCATGACTTTTCCAGTATTTCTTACATTCCTTTAGAGTACTTCTTGGAAAGTGTGAGAATCATTCGCCCCAGAGAGTTTTCAATTGCAGGAAGTGAAGAACTACGAATTTTAGTCAGTCGAGTCGCTTTTTCCACGCCTCTTGCAAGGAGAGTTGAAGGGTTCTGCTCTGGGTTTCTTGCGAAAGTAAGAAAAAATGATGTTGTCTCTGCGAAAGTAGTGACTGGAGGATTGAAAGTCCCTGATGGTGACTCTCCTATTGTCTTGATAGCGACTGGCACTGGAATTTCACCTTTATGGGCAATTTTAGAGCGACGGGTGAAGACTGGGTGTTTTAAAAATTTGTTGTTTTTTGGAACTAGACACCCGGAACATGATTTTTACTTTAGAGAAGAAATTGAAAGAATGGAAAAATCGGGTTTTTGCAGGTCTTTCATCGCTTTTTCTCAGTTCGGACGGAAGACTTATGTGCAAGATTTAATACCTGCTCAGTGGGAACTCGTGAATTCTTTTTTACTTGATGGAGGGTTTGTGTATATCTGTGGAAAAGCGAAAACTTTAGTAAAATCAGTCAAAAATAACTTGAAAAACTGCCTTCATCATCAATTTTCAGTGAAAGAAGCGGAAGAAATATTGAAAAGATTAGAAAATTCTAAAAGACTTTGTAGCGAGAACTGGTAACTTACACTACTTATTACTTTTCTTTATCGGTGGCAACTGGACTTTATTCTTAATAAATCGATGCTTTTCTTTCTTTTGCAGCTTTTTTACTCGAGCTTCAATGCGAAGAAGAGTTTCTCGGTTGAACTTTACTTCTTCTTTCACGAGGGTGACAAGTTCTCGTAGTTCGTTGTGGTCGGTTTTCTTGTTGATTTCTATTGTGATTGTTTTCATTTCTTCTAAGACGTCTGCTTTCATCTTTTTGAATTCTCTGTCTCCTAATTTTCGGTCTGTATTTGCACGAAGACATACTTTCATCTGGGCGAGTTCGCGAATGTACATCTTTTGATGCTTCTCACAATCTGTCTGGATCACGTCCCAAACTTTAGAAAACTCTTCCTTAATCTTCGCAATCAAGGTAAGCCCCATACCAAGTAAAAACGTCTCTTTCGGACTAACCGCCGAAAACATCCTTTTCGAGTTCTTAACAATTTCTATTTCCCCAAAATACGCTCCAGTGCTAAGAATACTAAAAGGTTTTTTTATTTCAGGAGTTAAAAAGTGTATCCTTCCACGTCCAATAAAGTAAATATAGTCCGGAAAGTCATTTTCCGAGTAAACAACTTCATTTTCAATAAAATGATGCGCTTCTAACAAAGGAAAAATCGTAGAAACAAAAATCTGGTCAGTCTTTTTAAAAACATCAAAAACCTCAAAAATTCCATTATACATCCGAGTAGCAATAACATGTTTAAGTTCAGACGACAAGTCCTGAATAATCTCGCTTTTTAAAGAAGACGAGTAAGTCGACCTAAGAATTTTAAGTCGAATTTCATCCTGTATTTTTTTTTTAGTAACTTTATCAATCCCCACCTCTTCTGAAAAGCTGTCTAAAAGTGCAAGTTTCTGTTCTAACAATGCACGTTTCACGTCATTTTGAGCTAACGACGACGATAGCGAGCTGATAACGAAAGACAAGAAATAAACAGCGACAACCATCCAGATCATCGCGAGACACTTTTCGATTTTCGTCTTCGGAGTGATGTCGCCGTATCCGATGGTAGTGATGGTGACGACTGAGTAATAAACACTGGAAATGTAAATGTCGAGGACAGGACTATCTTGAATCCCGTATCGAACTGCCCAGCTATCAGGAGAAAACTCGTTATAAACATTTGCGTAAAAGAAAAAACAAGCGAAGATGTGAATGCTGATCACTATCATCAGCAATGTTGTTATCAGTCTGCGAGTACTGTGACTGATTTTAAAGAAGTTCTGAATTGAAGACAATAGAGACTCACGTTGAGAGTATTTCAGGAATTTTACTGTACGGGTCACTTTTAATAGGCGGATTATGTTTCTTAATTTCACGATTCTTACGATGTCGTCGTATCTGGAGTATTTGGTTTCCTCACCTGCTATTATTTCCACTAGGCCTGAGGGAAATGCTGCCACGATGTCCAGTGGGAACCAGGTGAGTAGATAGTTCTTGATGATTTCGCAGAGATCTACTCTTACTGCACCTTCTTTGTCGTAATAGCCTGTGAAAAAGTTTAAAAATACATCAATTAAGAAGCTGAAGTCAATTATCACATCGATCACGAAGAGGAGGTCGCCTGGTCTCGGATCAAAAAAAGCAAGGTTGATAGGAGTAACAATGCATGAATAGATAAGCCAAAGCCCCAGGTATATATCCCAAAATTTTCTCAGTTTTGACTCAGGATGAATTGTTTTGCATCTAGGCTTTGAACGTCTTTGAGGGTTTTCTTCAGTACTGTTAAGATTTTTCTTCCAAACTGCTTCGACTTCGACTGTGTTTAAAGACTCTTGCGAAGGGTTATTATTGTTAAATCTTTTCAGATTTGATAAAACTTTTTGGATACGCATTTCGCTGTTTAGCTTAAAAACTGCTCGTTTCCAGATTTCATAGTATTTTAGATCTTTTTTTAACAAAGGAGGCTTTTCTCCTCGTGATGTTGAACCTTCATCCCCGAGTGAACCGTTTGTTTGCAGGAAGAGCGGATTTTGGTTTTCTTTTAGAGACATTTTTAAGAATCTGATTAGAAGAAGAATATTGAGACTGAAATTTATTATGGCTGGTTTATTTGTGTTATTGATTGGAGAGAAAAGAGCTTCGGGAATGGGAAATTGTTTAAATTTTTAAGATTTGATGAATTGATCAGGTTTTATTTGGAGTGAGATCTGATCTGCAATTATGAGGAAATTAAGGATTTTTAAAATTACTAAATTATGGTTTTTCGAAAGTTTGGGTTGTTCTGAATTCATAGGAGTTGATGAGGGGATAGGGTTTTGATTTATTCTTAGATTGGTATAAGGTGGATTTATGATCAACCTTGAAGGATTTGCGAAATTTAGATGGGATTGTCTTTTACTTGCAGTGATTAGACTGATTGATTATGAGTTTAAAGAGATAGAGAGTAATTTTAATTGATTCTTATAGGAAGATAAAAATTTCTCATGTAGTTGAAATAAAAGATTAAGAGATTACTCAAAATAATCAGAAAATACTTTATTAGAAATTATTAAGACTTTTCGATGAAATCTTCAAAAAAGAAACTATATCAATATGACCACTGTTTATTCTGATATACTTGCTAATAATCTTGTAACATGGCATTTATCATTAGAAGAGGTTTCGAAAAAGACAAAAATTGTGAGTGTGAAAATAGTGAAGATAAATCCTTAAGTTACAAGAACTCCAATAAAGAAAGTGCGAAAGAATTTGAAGGATTAATCTGAAAACATGAAAAATTTTCTAATTAATTAAAATTTATTTAAGCAATCATGTCTGATAATAATGAGACGAAAAAAAAGATTCGGAGTTTACTCGAATAACAGTATTAAAAGATGCTTTTGCAATAATTCTTGTGGTCTCTGTAAAGGAATCTGCAAATCTTACTATCCAAATCACTGTGATCATGAAACTAATTGGCATGGTTACTTTGAACCAAGTAGAAGAAAACTTAATCAAGAAGGTTTTGGTTCTTTGATGCCAGGTAAAAAATTCGCTCAATATGACAGAATGCATACTTTTACATACAGATACCAACGAGACATGGAGGTTAAATATAAAAGATCTAAAAAGAGGTATCTGAAGGAAATAGCCAAGGAAGAATATAAAGAACACTTTTATTACCTAGCGACTCGAAATGAAGGTGTTAAAATATAAATCTTCTATTTAAATAATATCTTTCAAAAAACCCTAAAACCTATCAAAATTTTCAATAAACTCTCAAACTCTAAAAATAATCTTCCAAAAACCTCTCAAACCAAATTCCATCCTCCACAACCCTTCCAATAATCTTCCTCTAGAAATGTCAAAACGCAAACGAAAGACCAGATCAGCAGTAGCATCTTTTATCCGAAACGTAAAAGCCGAGATGGGTAACCTCGATTACGGAAGCCAAGAAACTCCTCTTCTCTACCCAGTACTTTTTACCTAGCAACAAAAGCTAATAACTCGATACCCAGAGTTCACCGAAGACCAACAAGAGCTAATAGGCTACAGCCGAGCTTTTCTATCACGCGCTTTGAACTCTCCTTATTACCAGCTCTTTAAAAAAAGCAGCGATTCTCACATTTTACTTGACCAGTCAGAAAAATGCGCAAATGAATTCGTTCAAAGTCTGATAAAGCAAAGACCTTCCTTTTTCCCTGAAGAGCTTAAAAAAAAAGTGAAACATTCAAAGGACAAGACTGACCCTCTCTTGTTTTTAAACCAAGATGACAGTGAAGACCCTGATAAAAGTGAAGGAAAGGAAGATGTTGAAAGTCTTGAAGACTCGGAAATCCCTGGAATGTGGGAAGATGGTAAAGAAAGTGAACATGCTGATAGTGAAGAAATTATTTAATCAAGAGTTAATTTTGATTTAAGGCTTGGAGTTCTATTATCGATTTCAGTTTAAGTTTTAATGTGATGGGAATTTCTGAGAAGCAGCTCAGGCATTTGTTTTGGAAAAATGGGTCTTCGTTGAAGAGCATCGTTATTAGACAGAATGAACAGAAACGATGACTGCAGGGAAGCTTTAAGGTGGTGGTTATTTGATAACCTTGGTTGCATAATTGGCAGAGGATTAGAAGATCTGAGAGGGATTGCTCTTCCTCTGGGGAATTGATTAGTTTTGATTTGGGAGTTGAAATTTCGCAGGATTTTAAAGGGCAAGTGAGTTTCGGCTGACTTAAGTTCTGCGTATTAACCATTTCAGCCAAACAATCAAAAGAACACACAAAATGTCCACAATCCAATTTCCTCTCATCTTCATTCCTTTCCAAACAATCACAAACAACACAAACCTTCCTCTTAACACTCGTCAAAATCACAAAATCCATTTTTTCCGCTTGCATGAAAATACTTCTAAGTACCTCCACACTTTTCCTCTCATCTTTCAACAAGCCCGGAACTCCAACCATAAAAGCGATTCTATTAAGTTGTTTTTCGATCTTTCTTTCCATTTATCTACATTAATTCGGTTTAACATGACTCACCTGGAAAGTTCTTTCACTTTTCTTATGAGTACTAGTTGGTGGATAGGTAACTTTATTTGCATTAAACGCATTATAAGCGATTCCCACATCAATGATGCTGAGATTCTGTTCTCCACAAAGATCAATAATAATCCAAGGTTCTTCCTGCAACAGTTTTGCAGGGTCCTTCGCATTATTAATAACATTCTTAACGCGATTAAACGTCTCATCTCCTAACTTCAGTCTAATAAAATCTCCAATCAACATCGGCCTAATCGGAGAATTAGGACATTTTTTCAAAAGACTTTCAGAAAACGTGAAATGTCGATTTGAAGATTTAACAGTACTCGCTGTTTCTTGCTTTAAATTTCCTACTTGCTCGATATGTGGAGTCGTTTTCAAATCACTGATCATCGGGGTGCAAGGCTTCACCGGCCCTTTGGCCGAATAAGGATGGTCCGTATGGGTTGGTGTTGGAATATTTATCATGATTTCTCGCGTATCTCGACGACTTCTTCTCACTGGCGGTGCCGCAAGACTCACAAAATCCGGGTCACTTGAAAGCTCGACGACACTCAAGCGAAGTGCCGGGTCACGTTGTAAAAGTCTTGAAATGACTGAGTTCATTTGAGGAGAAACTCTAGGAATTGACTCGATAGGTTTATTTAATATGCTCATCATCACTCCTGATAAACTATCTGACTCGAATAAACGATTTAATGTCGCAAGCTCGTGAATAATGCAACCTAAACTCCAGGCATCTGCTCTTGTGTCGTATGATGTTCCGTTGCAGATCTCTGGAGCGAGGTAGTAGGGAGTCCCTACTCGGGAACTCGTCATTTCTTCGCTGTGGTCTAGGATCTTCGAAAAACCGAAATCGCCGATTTGAAGGGCACCGTCTTTTGTTAGGAAGATGTTGCTTGGCTTTAAGTCGCGGTGGATTATGTGCTTTCCGTGCATGTAGGTTAAGGCTTCTACTAATTGACCGAACCACTTCCAGATCTGCTTTTCAGAGAAGTAAAATTTTTGCTCTCGCGCGTTTCGGATACGGCCTGCTAGGTCACCCCCTTCAGAGTAGTCAGTGACAATATACAAAAATCCTTCACTAATAAAGCTATCATGATACTGGACAATATAAGGATGGTCAAGTGACTGTAAGACTTCAGCTTCTGACGGAATTTGCTGACTACTTTCATAGCTGATCCTTTTCATAGCATAAAGCTGTCCCATTTCATCTTCAACCAAACAAACCTTCCCATATCGACCCTTTCCAAGTACAGAGACTTTTTGGTATTTGCTCATTAACGATTATTATGAATGGAACAAGATCTTGGAATTATTATAATGATGAAGCTTGACTTAAAAACAATCATTCGGGACATCAGAAACCAGGAAAGCGATGTCGTGAAATTTAGAAAAATCGTTTTTCCTTATTTAGAAATGTACCCCAGGTGCAAGAAAAAACTTCCGGCGCTAGTTTTAGAAGATTCTAAAGTCAATTTAATGAAAAGGGTGAGGAACAAGTTTCAAAGCTGGACTAACCCTTATCAGCATGACTTGACTTTAAAGAAAGAAGAGACTCAAGTAGTTTTGAAGAGGGTTTATAAAAAGGAAATTGAAGGAATTTGCACTCAGAAAGGGAAAAGCTTTAAGAAACGACTTGCTTGTCACAGTGTCACTCCTCAAAAGAAGAATTTGTTATTCAGGCACCTTTTGAGAAGTCCTAGTATAACTGATAAGATCTCTGATTCTCAATATTTAATTAAGCACTAATTGATCACAATGTTTCTAAATTCTTTGAATTTTTTTCGATATCTTCTTCAGTCCTTTTCAAATAATTATTATGTCTTATGAACCTCCTTCATCTGGATTTTCAGTTCAAAGGACTTTAAGTGAAGTGAAAAAAGACAGAAAAGACTTCGAACAAGACTCAATCTTGCTTCAAAATCGACTCAAGTTCCTTCAGCAGGAAGAACATAAAACTTGGAACCAAATCAAAAAGACTCAAAAAATGAAAAACGTCATTCAAGAGGCTCGTAAACTGAAAATCGATCAAAATCGAAAATTTAGTCAAGCTTTGTGTTTTTTTGAAAAACAAAGACTTGAAAATCACCAAAAAATTCAGAAGCTGAAGGAAAATATGTTCAATAATCAAATTATTAGTAGAGAAAATTTGAAAAGATCGAAAAAAGAAGCTTATATGGAAGTTAGGCAGTTGAAAGGAGATATTTTGGGGATGAAGGTAAAAAATGAACAAGATTATGAAAGGGAGAATAAAAAAAGGTCTTCTAGTGTAAAGGTTGAGAAAATTAAAAGTTCGATAAGGAAACAGCAGTATAGAGACTTTAGACTTAATCAGTTTAGAGAACATTATTTGGGAAAAATACGTGAAGAACTTGATAAAAGGAATAAAATTCAAAGTAAGATTTTAGAACTTGAGTCACAGGAGACTGAAATTATTAGAAAACTTCAGAATACTCAGATCATTCACCAAAGAATCCAGGCAGACTTCGAGTCAATGAGAAGCCACATTCCATCAAAGCCTCTTTCCATAAATTAATCTACAATCACTTAAAGCTAGATTTCAAATTCTTCCTAAACTCATCATATTTCCTAAGTGCCTCATCAACAGAATAAACTGCCCCTCGATTAAAACTCTGAGGAAAATTAAGAACACAAGGTGACTGTCTTTCATAATTCCTAATATTGCTTTCCAGTATTCCTTTCATATCAATATATCTAAGTCCAGAGCTTTTCATTAACTTGCTTTTACTTTCAATCTTATTCAGCCTTTGCATTAAATTTCCCTGAGTCAACCCTGCAAATTTGAATTTTTTTCCAGTGGATCCATTAAAAATCATGTCAATAAGCTCAGGGTTGACAATACTTCTCCTTAAAAGTTGAGGACTAAGCAGAGGGTCTTTAATGACCTTGCTGGGCAGATAGTCCATTTTAAAGAACTTGACTTTTATCAGAAACCACTGTTGGTCCTCACACATAAAGTCAATTAAAGCTTCAGAAAGTGTTTTTTTGTCCTTTTTCTCCCATTTTTCCTTGAAAACCTTGACAAACTCCTCAACCATGACCATCACTTCACCCACATTTTCAATTTCCTCGATTTCTGAGTCTTGGGTGCTGAACTTCGTTAAAAACCTGCTCAAATCAAAAGAATTTTCCTTTAAAGACTTTCCAATTTCCTCTTTTTTTGACTGAATCAAAGGCCGATGGGGTAAAAACGAGTTAAAAGAAGACTTAAAAATTTGACCTGCATAAGGAAATTCGCTTAGTTTGTGAAGGTGACTCTGAGACATGCTGTGCCTCGCACTTCGAGATTTTTCTGCAAAGGTCGGAAAAGGCTCTGTTTTTTTCACTAAAAATGACTTAACCGGCTTATTTGCTCGCCAATAAACCCGAAGTTTAGAAGGCAGGTTGTTTTCGCAAGTCAAAAATCGCTGCATTCGATGTTTCGAGCCGTGATGCGAGTTCCAGCTTCGAATTGCTTCTTTTTCATTAAAAAAAATGTCAACTCCAGAAGATGTGAAATGAATGAACTTTGGACTTACTCTTGGATTTTTCGTTGATTGGAAAAATTTTAAAGCTGGACTGAATTTTTATTACTTTTTTGAATAAGTCTGAAGGGTTCCATTTGGAGAACTTAGGAAAAATATCTCGTTTCTTTCGAGTTCTAGTAAAGTTGCTGGGATTGAAAAATGAGATGATTTCAACTTTGTGAAAAATTCGAATATTTCGAAATCGTGGGAATTGTCCTTGACGAGGAATTTTATTTTAGAGTTTAACAGGTCGATTGATGATCTTGATGGCTTTCGGCTACCTGCTGGGGAGACATTAGTAGTGCTGAATGATTGCAAAGATATCATAACAAATCTAATTATTAATCAATTTCAATTATTAAATGATCAGCAAGGTCTATAACGACAATAAAGACCCTGAAAGCACTCTTCTTCGTCAAGTTCAACAAGAAGACTACGACCCATACCAAAAAGCTGACTTCCTCGAAGCCGACCGTCACCGACGAGCGCATCTCGTGCGTCAAGTAGGAAAAGCGATGAAAGACCCAAACTGCGACAAGTGCAAATGTTGTGGATTTCCAATAGAAGCTGAGGAATTTCCTCTATCATGCAAAATGCAAGAAATATCAGAACTCGGTTCAGGATTTCCTTTATTTTTCGAGTTTTCCAAGATAATCCTGCTAATATTCACATTAGGATCTTTTCTAGTATCAATTCCTTGCATAATCGGCAACATCAAAGCCGACAGATCAAAAGACTGGAAAGCAGATAAAGACTCCTGGGTCATTAAAATTTCTTTGGGAAATCAGGGCGATTCTGAATCAATTTTTCCATTTTGGCAAAGCGTTCTTCATGTCGTTTTCATGATTCTGCTGATTTTTATTTATCATGTCAGCTGCAGGTGGATTGACTCAAAGGACAGAAGTTTGGACATCACGGCAATCACTGCAAAGGACTACACAGTCCACGCCTATGGACTCGGTCTTGATGTGAATGAAGAAGAAGTTCAGAATTTTTTTGAACAATCAGGAAGAGTCGATAAAAAACCTGCAAAAATTGTGAAAGTTGTTTTTGCTTATAAAATCAAGGAATATGTTGAAAAAATTAAAAGATTAGAAGATTTGGCGGAGACTCTTACTTCTTTAGAAATTGGAAAAAACCCTACTCAAGGAATTTGTGTGAAAAAAATGAGGAATAAGGGAGAAATTCAAATGGAAATGAAAAGTATTGAAGAGCAAATCAGAAAATTTGAACTTGAACTTCCGGCAGGCATTGGAAGAAATTTACTCACTGGGCAGGCTTTTGTCACTTTTGATACTCAGGAAGATGCGAGGGCTGTTGAGATGAAATTTGGAAAACAATGGGCTTTTCGTGTTTGGAGGAATACTTTTAAGTCGATTTTTGGAATTGTTACGAGAAGTAAGCAGAAGTTTAAACCTGAATCGATTATTGCTTGGATTGCAAATGAACCTAATGATATTTTTTGGGAAAATTTAGAAGTTGATTTCAAGGGAAGGGCTTTTAATTTATTGAAAACTTATTTGGCTACTGCTTTTGCTATTTCTATCACTTTTGGAATGATTTATGGAATGAAAATTTTGGGAAAACAAGAAAAAGAGGATAGTGATAATAATAGTCAGAATGACTCTTGGAAACTTAGGATTTTATCTATATGGCCTTCAATCATAATTGTGATCATCAACTTTATATTATCTCGACTAATTCGTTACTTCACTTCATTCGAAAAGCCTCACACTTTGACTGCTTACAATATTTCAGTTTCAACCAAACTGACCCTTGCAATGTTTTTCAATAGTGCATTGATCGCGCTTATAGTAAACTATGACTGGGAAAAAGACTGGTTTACCAGAGGAGGACTAGTCTACGACATAACTTATATTTTGATTTCAAATGCAATTGTCACTCCACTTGTTTATTACTTGAGTCCTGTGGTCTGCTTGCATAAGTATCGAATAAGAAAAGTAAAGAAAACAGAGTACATAAGCCAACACGATGCTAATATTTTAATAGAAAATCCTTCAGTTGATATGGGCCAGAGATTCGCGAATCTAAATAAAACTGTTCTGTTAGCCTTTTGTTATGCACCTTTAGTCCCTGTCTCCCATATTTTCGGTATAATTGCAGTTGTTTTTGAATACTGGACTTTTAAGTATCTTCTGCTTAGAAGACATTCGTGGCCTCAGAGACTTTCTGGAGATCTGGCCAAGGCAATGCTGAATATCTTGCCTTGGGCAGTATTATTGTATTCAATTATGAACTATGTCTTTATGCTTTCATTGAATCCAGATCAGTCTGAAATGGCTTTTATATGGATGATAGTCATGCTTGGGTACACTTTTTTACCTTTGGAAATGATCACTGACTGCTTCATGAAGAAGGACTTGAGTATTTGGACGAAATACTCACAGGTTAAATATGAAGATGTCGCACTTACTTTTATGCAGGACTATGATACCATGAATCCAATCACTTCATCAGCTGGTCATAAAAGATATGCCGAGCTCCTACTAAAGAAAAACCTTCTAGACGAGGAAAAATTCAAAGAACTAAACAGAAAATACACAATAGAAAATCAAAATCCAACAAAAGCCCTAAAAAAGTTAATCAGATCTAAAAAACACCCAAAGTTCCAATCCAACCAAAACGAAAGTTCCCCAAATTCCGAAGCAGTCCACCCAAAACCTAAAAAACGATTAAATTTCCGAACAGAGGCCAGAAAATTAACAAAAAAATCTTTCACTCCAGTTCTAAAACAACAAGAAACAAAGCCCCATGCAATTCTTCCACAACCAGAAGAAAAAATCCAAGAAAACATTTCAGAAATGCAAGTATCAATACCTGAAAACCCTAAAGTCCAATTGCCTGAAATCGCCAGATCAAATCGCGAATCCTCTGAGTTAATCAAGAACCACCCAGCCTACGAGTTCAACGGAGGAAGTTACTACTACCGAAAATACTGGCAACACAAAAAACTCTACAACTAAATATCCAGTAATAATCCAAACCTTCAGTAAAAAGATGTTTTTTTTGTTAATCTCTGTTGTTTCTAGTGTCGAAGAGATCTGTTTAAACTACCAATGCAAGCCGAATTCAATGATATTCAAGCCATCCACCTGCCTTTACATCAAATCTTCCACAGCCTACGTTTCTTCCTGTGAAGACTCAGAATACTGCCCCAAGGTCACCCAGGGCAACTCGACTTGCATTTTAAAGCCGACGCCTTCTGAAGAAAAAGGCTTTCCAGGCGAGGCTTGTTCAAGGGACCGTGACTGTCTTTATCCAAACTGCAAAAAAGGCACATGTGTTGGAAAGCACTGGCTTGAGTCCTGTGAAGCTTCATTCGAATGTGACGTGGGTCTTTACTGCAACCAAGAAAAAATCTGCTGGGTACAAAAAGAAGAATACTCTCGTTGTAACAGAGACTCAGAATGCAAAAACAACATGGCCTGTAATTTCTGGACAAGGGCCGACGACGGCGAATGCCGTCGTTATTTTTCTTTAAAAAACAAGGAATGGGTTTTTAACTGTGAAGACCATAATTCACTTTTGTGTCATTCTGGGAATTGTGGAGGACCTGGGGGCAAAGGCGTTTGTATTGACGGGATAAAGCCGAGGTATCTTGACCCTTCTTGTGAAAGTAATGAGGACTGTCCAGGGGAAAGCTATGGTTGGCAGTTTTACTCGAGTTGTGACTGTGGATTGAATTCGAAAGGTAAAGGGTTTTGTAGACCGTTCTTAGGGGACTATTTGGGCAAGGAGTACATTGAGATGGTGAAGAAATGGTATGATTCTAATGAAATCCATACTTGCCACACTGACCTACGAGAGAGCTCGAAATGTCTCAGCAAATGGAAGGACTACGAGAAGTACCTGGTGAAGTACTATGAGTGGAGGTACTACGCTGCTTTACAGGAGAACTCAGATTGTATCAAAAAAACTTTCAATAGTTTTTACTGGGACTTGGTTAATGGATAGCTTATTAAATGTCCTTCTTGATGAGTAAACTTTAAACAGATATTTTCTTTAAGAAAGAAGAAGAACATAAGCCTCCTCCTGAACCGGTTAAACCGCCGAGTATCTTTGGAGGACTTGCTGTGAAGACTCCTGTTCCGAAGCCGGTTGTTAAAAATGTTCAGAGTTCTCCAGTAGTCCAGATGAATGAAGGAAAAACTGAAACTGTTAAGACTTTCAAGGATCCTTTCGAAGACTTACTTGGTGAAACCCCAAAAGCCTTCAATTTTAACACCTTGGGACCAACAGAAGCGAATGTTTGGAATGATGTCAAAGAACACCCTCAATCTGGAGACACTGGAAAGGACTTAAAGAAAAACGACCCTAATTCTATTGAGTTCTTACTTGACCTTACCATGGGTGATGCAAAAAGCAGTCAGAATCCTGCACCTGTTGTTATTAAAAAAGCGAATGTCATTCGAAATGAAGTCAGCAGCGAACTTCGCAAGGGGAATGTTGGAAGGAACTTTGAAAGTAGTGAAGAAGGACAAGGGAATTTATTTTCTGGGATTTCTAATGTTAGAACTGCTCAGAGAATTAATGAACTACGGAAAAATAATGAGAAGGTTAATGAAAATCTGGAAAAAGAGAAAAAAGTTTACAGTGAACAAGGAAAAAATAAAAAAAAATCTAGAGATTCTTCAGGATCTGAGAAAAAAAAGAAAATTACAACAAAAAATGAAACTGAAGCTAAACAACTCTCAGAAAAAAAAGAGGAAAGTCTTGAAAAAAGTCCTAAAATCAACCCATCATCTGAAGAAGCAGTAAAAACCTCTTTACTCTTAAAAGCTGAAGAAGAAAAAGCAATACAAGAAGCATTTTCTAAACTTCAAGAGCAAGAAGCCCTTGCACGTAAAGAAAGAGATCAAAAAGAGGCCCTCCTCCTTCAAGAACAAGAAGAATTTCTCCGAAAGCAAGAACTTGATCGTTTAGATCTCGAGCGAAAATCCTTAGAACAACGTTTAAACAGCGACTTTATCCTCAACACTTTCGAGGAAAATCTTTCTTCACTTCAAAAGTCAATCGAAAAGCTTTCATCCGATCAGCAAACCTTAAAAGACGTGCAAAAAAACTACCAGGCAGACCTTCAAGTAATGCAAGAAAAAGAAAAAGAACTGGAAAACCTCGCCTCAGAAGCAGCGAATTCAGAAGACTTCGACCTGGCCGTTAATTATTCAGATGAACGTGAAAGTCTTCTGCTTAAAATCGAGTTTACATTAAAAGATTTAGAAAAAAAATCTGAAGAGTTCTTGACAATGGAAGTGGAAAAGTCGAAACTTTATCAAGAGGTTAGAAATTTGTTTATCAGGACTGAAGATTCATTGAAAAATATTATTGATACTTGCACTTTTGACTTGGAATTGAAAAAATCTTCACTTGTTACTTTTTCAGAGAATTTCGAAAATAATAATAAAAATTTTTCGAAAGAAATTGAAAAAAAAAATGAAGAAGTTTTTAACTTGCAAGAAGGTCTTAAAGAAAAAAAAGAAGAAGTTCAGGAAAAAGTGAAAAATCGCTCAGAACCTTTGAAGGAGGAAAAGGAAAAAACTGAGAATTCTTTGGAAAGTGTTTTAAAAGAAATTGAAGAAATCACGAAACTTTTAAATGAAAAAATCGCGAGTAAAGACCTGTTGAGTGACAAGTTAAAGTTAATAGAAAATGAATTAAACGGAGTTGATGTCGAGTTTTTCGACGATTTTCAAGAAATTCAAGCTGCTGAAGACCTGATCCGTGTAGAAACCTCTGAACTCGAGGCCTTACTCATAACATCATCAAATGAAAAACAAAAAAATCAAAAAGAAATCGAAGACTGCAGTCAAATAATAGAAAAAATCACTGAAAAACTCATAAAAACCGTTGAAGTCCACCAATCCTTCGAAGAACGTTTCAAATCCATTCAAAACCAAATCAAAATTCGAGAAGCTTCATTATCCGAGGTATTAAAAAACAAAGAATCTTTAAAATCATCAAAAGAAAAACTTTCCAACTGTGAAAAAACTCTAAAAACCCTAACTCAAGAAATAAACTCTTATCAAGACGAGTTAAAACAACAAGAATCTCGCATCGATGAAATAAAACTAAAACTTCCAATCATGGAATCCGAAAAAAAACAAGCAAGGTCCAACAAGCTCTTCAAAGAAGCTGCAAAAATCAACAACGAAATAAAAGAAATGACAAACGAGCTTCAATCTCTTCTTGAGTCTTCCGAGTCTCTCAACATTTCCTTACTTGAAAAAAAATCAGAAGACGAAAGTCTCCGTGAATCACTTTTGAAACACAGAGAAGAACTAGAAAGTTTGAATGAAAAAATTGAAAAGTTATCAAATTTCACCAGTTTAGACAATTAAATTGATGTACCGCGTTCTAAGTTCCTTTTAATCTCAGCGACGTAGTCTTTATAGGTCCTGTCGAGTTTCAAGTTATAAACTCGATTTCTTTCATTGATGTAACTCACGTCTAGGTCTTGGTTGAATCCTCTTCTTCTGCTGAATTTATTTTTTCTTTCAGCTTCTGCTTCGAGTTCAGCTGCCATTTTTTCGATTTTTTCAGGGACTGGGTCTGAAATAATAATTGTTGGGTTTTCGCTTTGTTGATTTGCTAGAGTTTTGTCGGTTTCTAGCTTTGCGACACGCTTTTTATAGGCTCTTAAATGAGCGTCTGTGTTGAAAACTTCCCAACCGTAAGTCGACCTTTTGTCTCTTTTTCGCTTTTTTTTCTCAACGTTGCCTGCATGTGCGATGCTGTCGGTTAAATAAGCTTTTTCAGTCGAAATTCCGAGAATTTCTAAGTTTTCTTGTTTTTTTTTCTCTTTTGATAGCCATTCCTGTTTTTTTCGTTTTTTGTCAAGTGATGGGTTTATGTTTTTCTCGTCTTCTTCTAGAACTGCTTGTTGATTTGCTTTTTTTGCTTGTTTTAAAGATTTTTTTAGATGAGCTAGTCGAGCGGTGAGTGAATTTTCTGAGATTTTTTCTTGATTTTCTTCAAATTCTTCAAATTCTTCGCTTTCCTCATCTTCCGTGCCATTATTTTTCTCATCTTGAGGGTCAATAATTTCTCTTTGATTTTCCCCAGTTGTATTAAGTAACTGATAATACTGTCTTAAATGCTCTTCTTTTCTTTGCGCTTTCTTCTCTTCAAAAGCTCTATAAATCTTGATCTGGTCTCTAAACTCCTCGAATTTCACATGTTCCCGGCCATCACCCAGTTGTCCACAGTTAAAAACTCGTATCGGGACTTTAGGTTTATAAAAAGAGTCAATCGGTGTTTTTTCCATTGTCTTTAAAACTTGAAGACCTTCAACAACCTGCCCGAAAACAACACTTTTTCCATCAAGTTCTTCACATTCAGAAAGTGTGATGATGAAGGAACTTGAGTTCGTATTCGGACCTTTCGAGTAAGTCGATAAAAGACCTGCTGATGAATGCTTTCGAGAAAAACTCTCATCAACGAAGGTCTTTCCGTAGATTGACTCTCCTGTTTTTCCTGTGTTTGAAATAATGTCGCCTCCGATAAGGTACTTGTTGGGAATCAACTTGAAAAATAAGGAATCTTGGTAACAAAGGGCCTGACCTGAACTACTCTTTCCGTAGTCACCTGTGCAAAGACCTCGGAAGTTCTCACAGGTGAAAGGTGTCAAGTCTTCGAAAAGCTCGATGGTCACCCGCCCTGCAGCTTTAGTTCCGATGATGATGTCTAAAAAGACTTTAGAGTTTTTTTTCATTTTTTTATTGGAAGGAATGTTGAAGTGAAAAATCACTAAGGTTTGGATTTTAATGATTTCATATTAAAAATAAGGATTTTATAGTGAAAAAGTTGAACTTGGAGTTGTTTGGGTTTTATAATATGTCGAAAAATCTAGACCTGGGTTCTTATCAATTTATTAAAACTCTTGGAACTGGAGCTTTTGGAAGGGTGAGACTTGCTCGGAATAAGCAAACTGGGGACTATATTGCTATTAAATCTATGAAAAAATCGCATTTGATTAGAACGAAACAGGTTGATCATGTTGAGTCTGAATATTCAATACTTAAACTAACAAACCATCCTTTACTGGTCAATCTTGTTGGTTTCACACAGGATCCTTCTTATCTGTACTTTGGAATGGAGTTCGTGGCAGGCGGGGACTTATTCACTCATCTACGCTCAGTAGGCGCGTTTGATAATCCTCAGTCAGTGATTTACGCATCTCAAATCGCTCTCATGTTCGAGTATCTTCACTCTCTCAACATTGTTTACAGAGACCTGAAACCAGAAAATCTGTTAATAGCAGCTGATGGGTATTTGAAGTTGACTGACTTCGGATTTGCCAAGGTTATTCATGAGCGGAGTTACACACTTTGTGGAACTCCTGAGTACTTGGCACCTGAAATTCTAATGAACAAGGGTCATGGAAAGCCTGTCGACTGGTGGACCTTAGGAGTGATTATCTACGAGATGATCGCTGGTATCGACCCATTTCACGACGAAGACCCAATGTTGATATACCAGAAGATCCTAAAAGGTAAATTTTCATTTACTCGAAAGTTTGAGAGGAATGCCAAAAGTCTCATCAAGCATCTGCTGGTGACTGACCTGAGCAAAAGATACGGAAACTTGAAAAAAGGAGTCCAAGACATTAAAGGACATCGTTGGTTCAAAGGGACCAACTGGGAACTAATGGTTCTTAAAAGGATTCCGATGATTCACGTGCCCAAAGTGACTAACGCTGGAGACACGTCACATTTCATGAACTACCCTGAAAGTTTAACTAATGCTCCAGCAGTTCAGTCCAATTTTGACCCTTTTTTGAATTGGACAGCTTGATTTAAGTTAATCTTCTAAGGTCAAGTTATATTAAATATGATAGGAATGTTGAGTCCTGGTTATATTTAAGGAAAAACATTCAAGGTCAGAAAAGAAAAGTTTTGATAACAAGACAATTTTAATCAAGTTTTGATAAAGTCCTCACTTTTCAATCATTTTTCAATTTCATCATATTTAACCAAGAAAGTCTCCAATAGTTTTCATGAGTCAAAAAAGAACTCATCCCATTAATTATCTTAAAATTTTTCCAGTCCTTCCCCACATCAAGCTCTTTAAATTTAATCAAAATGATCAAAAATATAAACCTTTCTTAGTGGCCATAAATGTCTCTCAACAAAATCCATCAAAAATCGAAAAGCCTTGAAAAACTCAGCAAATCCCAACTTTCCAAATTGAAGCCAGTGCAAAAACCATCAAGTTTCATAAAAAGAAAAGTCTCTTCCTTCAATTCGAAGAACCATCAACCAAATCAAAGTTCTGTCCATTTAAAGCCAGTTCTCAACATCTCAACTTCAACAGGCACAATCATCGGGCCGAAGTCAATTCAAAGAAAAAAAGTTTTAAGTAAAGTGACATCTCCAACAAACTTTCACATAAAATCAGTTCTTTCTCCTCCAAACAGCAAAAAGTTGAAGCAGTTCATGAGTGCGAAAGAAGTTTTAATGAGTCATTCGACTGAACTTACCGCTTATGAACAGTCAGAAATCCTCGGATTTAAAGAAATTTTTTATTTAGGAAATCGCGTAAATAAGATATCAGCGAAGCTAGACCAGGTAAATTTCGGATTTGATGATGTAAATGGCAACCTTAAAGTAACTAAAGGTGACCATCTTGCTTATAGATTTGAAGCAATTCGAATGATCGGCAAAGGAACTTTCGGACAGGTCTTCGAGTGCATCGATCACAAACGTAGCGAAAAAGTAGCTTTAAAAGTAATTCGCAATAAAAAACGCTTTTACAAGCAAGCTTCAATTGAGTTGTCAGTTCTTTCAGCCTTGCGAGAAAATGACATTTTTGACCAACAACCAGTCGTGAAACTGAAAAATTCGATGATTTTTCGCATGCATATCTGCATGGTTTTCGACCTTTTCCACTACAACCTTTATGAAGTAGTTAAACTAAACAACTACAAAGGTCTTTCACTTGCTCTTGTTCGACGTTTTGCAAGCCAGATTCTAAAAGGACTGGTTTTTTTATCGTCATTAAACATCGTTCATTGCGACTTGAAACTTGAAAATATTTTACTTCGATCGGCTTTAAAGTCAGAAGTTGTTTTAATTGACTTTGGAAGTTCCACGTTTCAATCGGAGAAGATACATACTTATATTCAAAGCAGGTTTTATAGAGCACCTGAAATTATTTTAGGAATTGATTATAATGAAGCTATTGATATGTGGTCTTTTGGATGTATTTTAGTGGAACTTGTCACTGGATGTCCTTTGCTGCCTGGAGAAAGTGAAGTGGATCAGGCTGCTTTGATTGTAGAGCTTATTGGATATCCACCGAAGGAAGTTTTGAAGGTCTCAGAAATGCCTGAGAAAATGATGGAGAGGGATGAGCTTAGGATGGAAAATGGAAGAATTGTTCAACCTGGGGGAAGGAAAATTGAACAGGTTGTTAATTGTTGTGATAGTGAATTTGTTGATTTGGTGAAAAAGTGTCTTGAGTATGACCCGAAAAAGAGGATCACTGCTTGTCAAGCTTTGAATCATAAGTGGATTGTTGGAAAGAGAGTGAATGAATAACTATTTAATAACAAGAGTTAAATCCATCTTTCCTTCTAATTTCAAATAGAATAGTAACCGAAAAACATGAACGACTACTCCGAGCAAACCAAGCTAACCGAAGCCAAACAAATGAGAAAAAGAGCAGACGAAGATGCCAGACTTCTCGCAAATCGCATCGCGCTGTTGAAACAAGAAGAGCTTAAAGCCCAGAAAAAAATCGAGGAAACTCGTCGAAAAGCTCAAGAAATTGTTAATCTTCGTAACCGAAACGTTGAATATTTAAGGAAAAAAGAGGAGGAAAGACAGCAAAAAGAAGAACAAGAACGTGCAAGACTTGAAGAAATCAAACGTTTTCGTGATTTTCGACAGTCTTCAAATTATCAAAAGAACCTTAGTCGACAAAATAGAGCGATTAGTGAAGCTAATGCTATTAAGTCTTCAAGGAGGGTGAATGAAGATACTATTAAGGAACTTAAACAGCAGGATTTAGTTCAAAAGGCAACTATGAGGAATTTGATTAAAAGTCAAAAACGAGAAGCTGATGAGAAAAGGAGGAAGTTTGAAAGGGATAGGATTGAAAGAACTAGGATTGAAACGGAAAAGAAGATTGAGGATGAGAATAGGATGAGAAGGATGAGGGAAGAAGAAGTGGCGAAAATGGAACAAGAAGAATTGGAACTTATTCAAAAACTTCAAAACACCCAACTTCTCCAAAAAACCGCATACGAAGAGCTCGAAAACGCATTAGCAGGCCAAATGGCTTTAGGAGCAAATTTTAACATGTAAGTCTTAAATAATTATTACACAAAACTGCTGTTCCTATTTTTTCTATTGAATCTTATAAGTGTCTTGATAGAGTTTTTATAAATTTTATATATTTCCGCAAAGACCAGTCGAAAAGCTTCTCCACTGCCAGCGGCGAGTTCATCATCAATATAAAGAGCTCGACTAGAAAGACTAGGCTTTAGCCTAAGCAAGCCCATAGCAAGTTTAATATTTCTCTTAGCGCTAGGAGTTCCAAATCTACACCTTTGAACACCTTGAATATCTTTAAACTCAAGTCTACTCAACAACTGACACAAAACAAGCCCATCACTAAGTTCAGGGATTTTTTCCTTTCTCAAGTCAAGAGTTTCAGGAAAGTTCAATCCAAGTTTACCAAGCCAAAGAAAATCACTGAAATTTGGAAATTCTGAAATTTGAGAGTCTTTTTGAAAAGGTGATTTAAAAAAAGGTTCATCGTTGATAGGGTATTTTTTTTTTTGGTTTAGTCCTGATGATAATCCTTGAAATGAACTGCTTGGGACTGTTGTTGATTGTTCAATGTATTCGAAAGCGCTTTGGCTGTTTTTTACTAGTCTTCTTGAATGAGAGATTTCTGGATTTTCTAACTTTTTTATGGGCTTTTGGTCGAATGTTAGGTATGTCAGGTTTGAATAGGATTTTTGGGGGGTTAGGGCTGGTCGACTTTGATGCACTATGAAAGGACCGTCTGTGTGATAGGACTTTCCACGTTTTCGGATACCGAGACCTGCGTGGTACCTATGCAGATCTTCAAGAAGCAACATAACAAACTTACAATCGCCAGAAAGCACTTTATCAGGACTATGTATATACTCCTGTGAAAACTTCCTCTCATTAGCCAATACTTTAAACGACTTCTGAATATTCGCTAAAGCCACTTTCGGAGTTTTCGGTTTAGGAAGAATTCCAAGAACTTCTTTCCCTGTAATCTTTTTCACTATTTTCGCTAAAAGTTCTCCAGTCCTGATCATTTGAACAATCTGAGAAAAATCCTGAATTTCATCAGAAACATTCAATCTTTGAACCCAAGCAAGAATCGAAGCCTGCAACTGAAGATTTGCTTCATTGTCATAAGGCCAGGTGTTATTTTTTTTGCATGGTTGTAATGAAGGAAAAAACATCATCAAAGTGTGAAGCAAAGACCAGACTTCCAAAGGTTCAGTATAATAAAAAAGGTCCAGTCTTTTAATATGCACTTTTCCTGCAACGCTATTAACAGCGACTTCAAGGTTTTTATAGACATCTGCAGGACTTTGAGGAAATTCACAGAATTCAAGGGAATTTTCAATTAACTTCAAAACACTGCACAAAACGACGCCATTTCTGATGTTGTCTTTTACGTAATTAGAAAGAGTTGAATGAGAAGATAAAAGAGCCTCAAAACCTAAAAATACAAGCCAAGGTCTTACTTTATATACGAGATCTTTTAATAGCTGTTCTTGATTCTCTTCAAATATAAAGCTGTTGTCTCGATGCAAGGCTAAAGCGACTCCTGACTTGCTCTTAACAACAGAAGAAGCCCTACCCACTGGATGTCTTTTCACAGATACAAAATTCTTCAAATCATTTAAAATTCCCCAGACAACAACAGGTCGACCTTCTAAGATTTGTTCTTCATTCCAAAGAAATTTCGATTTAAAATCCTTCAAAGTCCTTAAAAATCCTAAAGCTTTTCTCACATTAAACTTTTTATCCTGCAGAAAATTCGGACTTTTCTGAAACTTCAGATCTTTTTTTAATGTTTTCTGAATAATCTCACATAAATGCACTCCATTTGAAAACTTAGCCGGTATAAGTTCAAAAGGAAAACTAATGTTAAACTTTTCAAGCCATTCTAAAACCCCAGCTTGTTCCCTGTTAAGTCCTTTAACAATCTTAAGTTCATCTTCATTAAAGTAGCTCTGGTCATTAGTATCAAAAGAGACTTCAAAGCTCGGAAAGCTTTTGTTCATATTTATAAATGGACTCGCTTGAAAAGCTGATTCCGACTATCAACAAGTTGCAAGAAGTGATTTCGTTGGTTGACTCTTCTCACACCCTGACCCTTCCTCAAATCGTAGTCGTCGGGTCGCAGTCCTCGGGCAAGTCGAGTGTCTTGGAAAGTCTTGTTGGAAGAGATTTTTTGCCGAGAGGGTCAGGGATTGTCACGAGAAGACCTTTAGTACTTCGACTCATTCACATCAACGAAAGGGAAGAATGGGGCGAGTTCGGACATAAGGAGGAAATCAAGTTCAAGGACTTTAAGTTAATTCTTGCTGAAATTGAAAATGCGACTCGACAAGTCGCTGGTTCGACTTATGGCATTTCAAAAGAACCGATTTTTTTGACTATTTATTCTTTTAAAGTCGTTGATATCACTCTAGTCGACTTACCTGGACTTACTAAAGTCGCTGTTGGTGACCAGCCGGCTGATATTGAAGCAAGGATCAATGAGATGATCATGGAATTCGTTCAACAGCAAAGTTCTATTATTTTAGCAGTTTCTTGTGCGAATTTAGACCTGGCTAATTCTGAATCACTTAAAATTGCGAGGCAAGTTGACCCTGAAGGGAATAGGACTTTAGGAGTCTTGACGAAAATTGACTTGATGGATAAAGGAACTAATGCCTTGGACATGATTAATGGAAGGGTTTATCCTTTGAAGCTTGGATATGTCGGCGTCATTTGTAGATCTCAGCAGGACATCATGAATAAAAAACCGATTGACCAACACTTCAAATTTGAAAAATCCTTTTTTCTTAATCATCCTTCTTATGCTGCCATTTCTGATAGAATGGGAATTCCTTATTTGTCTGTCAGGCTGAATCAACTACTTGTTAAACATATTAAGGAATATTTACCTCAGTTTAAGGAAAACTTGTCGAAAATGCTTAAAAGTTGCAGAGATGAACTTAATACTTATGGAGAAGGACTTGATGGAGATTATGATAAAATGTCTGGACTTATTTTAAAGATTATTGAAAGGTTTGCTACGATTTTTAAGGAAAATATTGATGGGTCGACTGATTCAGTTCGTGAGGCGAGTCTTGGTGCGAAGATTAAAGAAATTCTTTTCAAAACATATAAAAAAAAAATAAATGAAATCGATATTTTTGATAGACTTTCAGATGAAACTATATCAACAGCAATAAAAAACACATTAGGCATCAGAAGCTCTTTATTCATCCCAGAACAAGCTTTCGAAATGCTTACCAAAAAACTTGTTCACCGTCTTCGAGAGCCTTCAATCTCCTGTTTAAACGAAGTTTTAGATGAGTTAAAAAAAGCCCTTCAACAAATAAAATTAAAAGAATTCGATGTTTACCCAAATCTAGGAACTGAGATGAACATCATCATTGACGAGATGCTTGCACGATATGCGAAACCTGCACAGGCAATGATAGAAAACATAATAAAAGTCGAGTCAATTTACATAAATATCGAACATCCAGATTTCATCGGAGGCAGCAAAGTCATGATCGACCTTGAGTCATTCGAAGAAGACTCCATTCAAAAAGAAGAAATTAACCCCATCGGTTTTTTAGACAAGGACAAAGCTTTTACTTTCCACAAGCAGCCTACTCTAGGAGAAGAAAAAACTAAAGATGACAGTGTTAAAAACATAGAAAAGAAAAACGTTAAGATCATCAAAGAACTTATTAAAAGTTACTTCAAGATCGTCAGAGAAAACGTAAGGGACACAGTCCCCAAGACAATCATGACTTTCTTGGTGAACAAAGCAAAAAGCAGCATCCATACTGAACTGGTTTCAATGATTTACAAGGAGTCAAAAATCTACGAATTGCTGGCTGAACCTAGTGATATCCAGGAGAAAAGGAAAAAATGCAAAGACCTGTTGAGAAGCCTTGAACGTGCCAACTTGATTCTTAATGAGATTAGGAATATCTCTTAATTAGACTTCGAATGATGACCATTCTGACTCTCGTGATTTTAGGAATGATGAGCTTGTTAAAAGACTTTGGTAGTCTTTTATGTGAAACTCGCTTAGGTAAGGACTTGAATCGTCTGAATTGGTAGGACTGGATTTTGGAGAGAGAAGGGAGGATAATTGGCTTTCATATATATCAGCTTTTGATGGGTTCTGTGATTTTAAGATGCTGATAAATAGCTGGCAACGTTTTAAAGTGGATTTGGAAGGCTTTTTTTGGAAGGTTTTAGCGGTTTTGAGCTTTTTTTTATAGGTTTCTTCGAGGTCTTGGGTTGATATTGATTTGCATTCTCTCCAAAGCTGTCTGTCTG
The DNA here is from genome assembly GCA_006503475.1 of Stentor roeselii. Taxonomy (NCBI): domain Eukaryota; phylum Ciliophora; class Heterotrichea; order Heterotrichida; family Stentoridae; genus Stentor; species Stentor roeselii. The sequence goes on along the minus strand of RSEH01000090.1, from coordinate 111,397 downwards.
GGAAGTACTTTAGAATTTTAGATTTCTCTACTTGTGTTTTTCTCCAACGTCTGAATTTTTCCCTTTTTCTTAGCTTTTTTTTAACATCTTCTAATCCATCCTCAAGTTCAGAAACACTTTTTTCAATATTATTCTATTTACAGATACCATAAGTTCCTTCAAGTGAACTTTTTTTTCTCTAACATCTAAAAACATTTGCCACTTTTCAATGAAATCAAAGAATTCCTCAGCCTGCTGAAGTTCTTCAATTATTTGACAGATTTTGCTAACCATAATAATAACTCAATTGAAAAATCTTGTTTAAGTGAAAACTTGCAGTTTTTAGTGAAACTTTTCTTAAATGTTAAATTATTCCACCAGGGTGAGTTAAAAATCCAGAAATCACAACCATAAAAAATTCTTCTTAGGGTGTTAGCTGTTTCAACAAGGATATGTCTTCCATATCAATAATCACTATCAAAATAATTCCTTCTTAGGGTGTTAAGTGTTTTTAGGCTAAGTTCTTCTAATTTCATAAATCACTACCAAAAATATACCTCAAATATCTGAGTTCTTCTACACCCAGAAAATCACTACCCGAATAAAAATCAGGGTGTTAAGGTGCTATAGTCAGGCTGAGCTCTTCGAACTCAAAAACTCTTAAACATAATAAAATCCTAGGGTGTTAGGGTGCTTCAGCCAGGCTGAGCTCTTCTAACCCAAAAACTCTTAAACATAATAAAATCCTAGGGTGTTAGGGTTTTAAGGTGCTTCAGCCAGGCTGAGCTCTTCAAACCCAAAAACTCTTAAACATAAAAAATCCTAGGGTGTTAAAAGTTTCAACATGCCTACTCCTTCTCCATCCAGAAATTCACCACCTAAATAAAATGCAGGGTGTTAAGTTTCTTCTAAATCCAGCAACCCACAACCATAATAAAATGCTTCCTAAGGTCTTAAGTGTTCCAACAGGCTGAGTCCTTCTAAATCCAGAAAATAACTACCATAATAAATGCTTCAAAGAGTCCTATCAAGAACCTTTGGCTCCGGAAACGAGAAAGCGCTGAAAGCTCGAATCAAGTCAGTATCCAGCATCGGTAAAATCACGAAAGCGATGAAAATGGTTGCAGCGGCTAAAATGCGAGCTGAAATCTCCAGACTAGTCGCAGGTGGAAACTTCGGGCACAACCTAGCAACTAACTGGTTCAAAGGAGATGACACCGCACGTCGCTTCCTCCCCGAGCTGGGCCCTGAAGCGCGTACTCTTCTCGTTCCTTTCACATCAGACAGGGGTCTTTGCGGAGGAGTCAATTCCGGCATCATCCGAGAGATTAAAGCCATGGCAGGGAAAAAAAGAGAAAAATATGCGATTTTTGCAATCGGTGAAAAAGGGACCCTGGCTTTAACCAGGCCATTCCCAGACCTTCTTTACAAGTCGATCACGAATATTCTTACTCCAGTCAGCTATGCCACAGCTTCTGCAATAGCCCAGGCCTTAGAAGCAGCAGCGAAGGAAAAGTCATGTCAAAGAATAGAGCTGATTTTCAATGAGTTTAAAAATGTGGTCACTTCAAAGATCAAGAGAAGTGAAGTGATTTCAAGAAGTGGATTTAGATTAGGACATCATAAATCTACTTTTGAAGTTGAAGAGCCGGACTTTCCATTAGCGACTGAAGTTTATTATGACTTGTACCTGGCAAGTTCTGTTTACCACGCCATGCTTAACAGTGCAAGTTCAGAGCAAAGTGCAAGAATGACTGCTATGGAAGGCGCTTCTAAGAACTGCAATCAAATGATCGGAAAGCTGCAGCTGGAGTATAACAAAGTGAGACAAGCTAAGATCACAATGGAACTTTGTGAAATCATTTCAGGAGCTGAAGCTCTTTAATAGCTTAGAATAGTTTAGAGTAATCAAGGGTGATATTAATTGTGTTTAATGTTGTCAGGGTGGGTGTTAAACATGCACTCGTATAAAACCTTGGATATCAGGTTTAATGAGTCGAGACAACTGCAGAGGTTGGGTTTGAATAAGATGTGCCTAGCACACATCAATATGGCCTGAATAGTTTTTACGTAAAATCTTTCGATGTCTGTTAAATGAGCCACGTTGCTTTTTGGGTTTAGCGGGTCTGGAATGTCTAAGGAACCCTCGATGAAACTGTCTGAAAAACTCTTGTTTTTGAAATCTCGTAAATCCCAACCTTCGTATTCAACCACGATTTTAGAGGAGTAGTTGTATTGTTCTGTGTAAAATTCGAGGAAACCTAAAAAAATCTCGCTTTTTTGGGAATTGGGTTTGGATTTGAATTTTTTTTGGTAGAAGGAAATTACCATTAGGAATAAGGCGTAACTACTCATACCGCCTTTGAATGGCTCTGAAAATCCACAGACGTGCATTAGTTGCTTTAGGATTAGAAAGATTGGCTTTATTTCGGGGTACTTGGAGGTGAAGGAGTTTACGAGGGAGACACAATCTTTTCCTTTATGTTTATCTTCACTGACAGTGATGTCAATTTTAATTAAAATATTCCCTTCAAAAACTTGAACTTTGATTAGAGGGAATTTCGCATTATAAATTCTTTCAGTATGATTAACAATTCCAAGAGATTCAAGTGGTTTTATTATTTTTTCCAGCAGACTTGAAGCAGGCTTGTATTTATCATTAGTAATTACCAAGTCAATATCAGAATACGGTAAAAACAACCCTGTAGCCAAAGACCCAAAAATCTCGACTTTCGATTTTTTTAGAGTTGATTCAATACAGTCTTTAATGATACTTATCAGTACTTCATAGGTAGTTTTTACTTCATTCACAAATTTTTCCTGCAATTCACTAAACTCTTGAATATCTTTCTCAAGTTTCTCAACCAAAACTTCCCTTTTCACTTTCGAAAAACTACTAATTAAAACAGGAGAAATTTTTAATTTTCCAGTACTTTTTTCTAGATTTTCATTGATCCTTTCTTGTATTTCATTATTTTTTTCTTGTTTTTTCATAATTTCCTCAATTTTTTCTTGTATAATCCTTTTTTCCCTTCTACATATCTCAAGTGAATTTTCAAGTTCCTTAATCCTCTGTTCAAACTTAGAACATCCCATCAATTCTCCAGCACAAGTCAAACAAAAGACTTCAGTAAAAATCTTACATTGAAAGCATTTCGAAGTCTTTCCATTTTCAACTTGTTTCTGATTGACATTCTTTTCCCTATAAAACAAATTCAAGACTTCCACAGCCCGTCCATGCGCTTCAAGAGCAGGAGTTTTTCCCTGATTATTTTTTGCCATTAAGTCTGAAATCGGAAGTAAAATTTCAACGATTTCTGTTCTATCCTTTCGAAAAGCGATATGTAAAGGAGTATCAAGAAACTGGTCACAAGTTTTAACATCAGCTCCTTTTTCAATGAGAAACAAAGCACTGGCCTTATGTCCTTTACTCGCCGCGTAATGCAACGGGGTGTCTCCATACATGTCTTGAGTATAAATGCTTACTCCTGACTCATGAAGTAACTTTAAAATATCGACAGGGTCTCGTGATTCGTTTAACAAGGCGATGCAGTGATGACTCCTTCCTCGATTGTCTGATTCGCTTAGGTCTGGCTTTTCTGATAAGATGAGACTCACTGCTTCTGCACTGCCTTTAAAACAAGCGAACTGAAGAATTGTCAGGCCTTTGTTGTTGCGGAATGAAAGATCGGCTTTTTGTTTTAAGAGAAGAGTTATTGTTTCTAAGTGGTTTGCATTTAAGGATTCTAGACATTTGAAGATTCCTTGAGAGATTTGACAGGGATCGAATTTTTTGGATAAGAATAAAAGCTCGAGGTCTTCTATTTGCCCTTTTTCGGAATAATGGAGAAGCTCGTTACGACTCATATTTATTAGTTGGGAATGACGAGGGTTTTAAGATGGTGGGTTTATTTGGAGAATGGAAGAATTTTGGAGATGTTTTGAGGATTTTTAAGTGGATTGGAATTGGTTCCACCAACTCTAAAAACTCATCTGATTCTCTAAATCCATTCATAAAATTAATCCATCCTAATCACTATCCATCTAAAGATTTTTATTAGGCTTCAAGAATTTCTCAGCCTTCTTCGCCCTGACAGATTCAAAGCTCTTCAAAGCATTCTTAAGCTGAATATACAAGTTTTTCAAGTTAGCATAATCACATTCAACCACTTTTTCCTGATCATCAGTCTGAAACTGCAAAATAATTCTCGGAACAATAACATCTTCAACAGCTCTAGAACTGAGCTGAACTTCCATTCTCCAGTCAAAGTCTTTAAAGTTGCTTAAAAGTGGATTATGGAGAGAATTCAAAGAATAGCCAAGTTTGATATCTGCTTGTTTTTCTTTCAGGAAAGTCTCAAGTTCTGCTATCCAAGGAATTTCAGGCAAAGGTCGAGAGGTGCTAAGACTTGTTATCAAAAAGCCAATTGCTTCCAGGTTACGTTCAATGTTTTCGCTTGTTTTTTCGTAGGTCTCTGCTATCGTGTTTAATGATTTTCTGTCGAGTGGACCTTGTAAGAAGGTGTAGCTTGACTCGAAGAGACCTAAACGACTTTTGGAGTCTATGTCTTGAAGCCAGTCTAGGGTTTCTAGTAATTCATCCATTTAATCAAGATGGTTTGGAATAGTTAGAGAATTGGATGAGTTTTATGGAGTTTTTAGAAGTGGTGGAGGGAGTGTTGTTGAGGAGGGAAATTGTTTGGTTGGGTTTATGTGAGAAAATTTTAAGTTTTGTGGGGTTTTTAAGTGATTTGGGGGATTTGGAGATGGTTTATGAGAATCAGGTGGTTAGGAGAATTTAAATTTTTTTTTTGGTTTATTTAGGGTGGGTTATCTTGGTTTTTATTGATTCTGATATAATCACTTTTAGTTCTATTATTATTTCATTTCGTAATTTAGTTAAAAATACACAAATTTGATAAACTTTTGCAGGATTATGGTCAGGTTAGAAATTAAGTTATTATACATATCACTGTGAAGAACATGATTTTATCCAAATCATAAAAAAATCTTTTCAAATCATATGAAGTACAGCCTCTTGTATATCATATCAAAGGATTATGACTATATTTTTCAATATCATCGCAGTAGTTTCTATTAGAATTCTTAGCTGTTATAGTAAACTTTTATAGTTGTACATTCTTGGATCTATCATAAAGATTTATTTTTATTTCTTAGAGGTATTCTTATTGATGATTAAAAAAGTAATCGTCTCGATTCAATAAGAAACTAGGGGTTTTGGTAAAGTTTATGCATATCATTTTATTATATTTAAGATTTTGAATCTTTTATGGCTAAGCCTTAATCTTTAAGTTTCAGGTCTTTTGCCAAGGGATATAATCGCCTTCAATCCATTTATTAAGCTTTCTGAATTTCAAAGAATTATAACTTTGATAATAGGCCAGGTTCAAGACTAATAAAAAATTTTGTGAGTGATGAGATTAGAGATTTGAAAATTAATTGTTCTCGGACTGACCTTACTATCTTTATAGATATTTAACTTAAAAACATCATTTAGTTACTTTTGTTTCGAATTTAAAAAAAACTCAGCTGATTTCCTCACACTATCAGAGTAAAACACAACACTAGACAATACAAAAGCCACAAAGTAAGAAAAAATCTGAAAAAATAAAGACTCTGTAAAATAACCAAATAAATATACACACCCAAGCCCAACAATCCAAACCCTAATGATCCTAATTCTCATTCCTCCTAAAGTCAAATCAATTATCTTTTCATTAATCTTTATCGAATCTTTTAAAATTTGCATCAAATTTCTATCACAATGATTTAAATTGAACAAAGCTACTTCTTGAGTGATATCTTCTGTAAAAAGAATAGAAATTTCATATTCACATTTGCACTTTCGACCTCCCAAGTCAATGCATTGATCTTTTTATAAATTACAGCAAAATCGATGCCCACAAATAGTTTCGACTGGCTCAATCATTTTCTCTCGACAGGCAAAACATTTGAAATCGTTATTTTTGTTTTTCTTTTGGATAAAGTAAAGACTTCCGATAATAATTAAGTAGAGTAATATATTTGTTTCCATTTATAAATAGACTCTTAAATGAATGATTAGAATGTTGGAGATTGGTAGTAATCCTATTCGAAATCCACATAGAAACAATCACTTTGTATTGTAAAAGTCTCATCCTGACAACCCTGCCAAAAACTGATTGAATTATGAAAAACTCGAGTATATTATCAAAATTCGCAGAAATTTTCTCGATTATTGAAGAAAACCAAGTATTCAATCTACATTATATCGAATTTCATATTGATACCCAGTACAGCTCATGCATATTCAGTTTCAATTAATGGAACTTGACGGTAAATACTGAAAACTTGAGATATTCAATTGCTATTTACCTCTTATCCAATAAACACAGTCTTCTCATATTTGAAGATCGAGTTCTGTCAGGTGAATTGTTGTATACGTAAAGTGATGCGGAAGAAAATAGCTTCAACATTCCGCTTTGAACTCTTCGTATTTATCACCTGAGGAGATGAGATTGTTTTTCGATCATTTATAGACCTCGAGTAAAGTTTCTTGAGGATTTTAAGAAGAACATCTGGAAAGTGTTTCATAAAATTGAAGTGTCTGCTTCATTGCATGTAATTGATATCTGAATGTTTAATATTTTTTGGAAAATGAGACTATCTATGATGGCGAAGCTATTTTGAAGTGGAAAAAAGTGCAATTTCCATATTTACTAATAAAAGAAGTATCTAGAATATAATGAGTTACTTTATGGACATCGATTTAGAAATCCCTAAGAATTCTAATGATATTGACATGAATCAAGAAAGCCTAACTAAAGACTTAGCATTTCCTTTAACGTTAATCAAAGCAACACATGATTCTTTGTACAAAAGATACTGCTCGTACCTTCTTCTCGAAACCCTTCGGGTGTTTCCATCAGAAAAATTCAAGACGTTAATAAATTCAAGCAAAATTTTAATGATCGAATACCCAGAAAACCCGAAACAACTCCCAAAACAAAACAACCAAAAAGACTTCAACGAAGACTATCAACTTCCCCAGAAGCGAGAATGCAAAACCTCATCAACCCCCTGCAAATTTTTCAAGTTACTAAGCATGCCAGTCTCATCATTATTAATTTAAACTAACTTCATTAGAATAAAAATGCAAAAATCAATCAGAAAACCGAAAGGTCCATCATTAGAAGCTCCTCGTTACCCAAGCCGATCAAAAGACCCTCTTCAAGCCGGAGTGAATCCTTTAGACCTAGTCCACCAGCTTCGATTTTCACTTGAACAGGAATGGAAATCAAAGAGCATTCCTTACGCTTTATGCGAAATTTACTCAGGCTTCATTTCACTGCTTCCTCATCGCAAAAGTGTTATTTTCATGCAAAAAGAACTGTCGGACCTCAGGTCTTACAACTCTCTTGTTCAGGTATGTCTGAAAGGAATTCATGCCAGGGAGGAAAGTCTTATTAGCATTAAAGAAATGTGTGATTATTTAGCCAAGGCTAGTGACTGGGAAACTCTTTCAGATGTTAGAATTGAATGTGCTGAAATTTTACATGCTCATCGAATGCTTACTTTGAATGTTGTTGAAAGTATTGAAAGGTGGAAAGAGTTTTTTTTGTTTGAAAACCCGGACTTTAAGGCGAACTTTGTGTATAATGGTATGAATTATTTGGAAAAAATTAGACATGACCTTAACTTTCTTCCTACTTCAGAACTTTCAAAAGCTTTCAAATTTTCAACTGAAAGTGACCCATTTCTAATCCGACCATCAAAAGTGATAGAAAAGCACAAAACCAAGCCTGGAGGCAACTACTTCTTATCCAACGGGCAAGTCATAATCCCCCTTCCTTCCCTAATCCTTAAAAGAGTTCAAAAGATGGACGATTTAGTCAAACAAGAATCAGAATTCGATTTCCCAAAAGAGAAAACAATAGAAAAGCCAGTAATAAAAAAACAACACAAAAAAAATGAGTCAAAAATTGATGATCTTAGTTTAACCAAAAATATCGCTGAAGGAATTTATAGAGAAGTCATCAGCTTTGTCACTTTTGAAATCGCTCAGAAAGAAGCAGATGATTATATTGCGAAAATGATTAGCTTTGATATTGAACCTGTTCTCAACCCTTGCTTGCAGATTATTGTTGCTGAAGTGTTCAGGGATATCACTGAAAATGGAAAAAATGATGATGATCAAGGAGAATCACTAAATCTTGGAAGTAGTCGTGAAAATTATGGAAAAATTGAAAATCAGAAAATTTTTCGTGAAATAAATGATTTTCCGAAGATTAGTAAAAAATTTGAAGATAGTTTATTGAGTTTTCAAGAAGAAGAATTTAAAAATAGTGAAAGTTCGGAGAAAAAAATTGTTAAATTCGTGGAAGATAGTGGAGAAAGAAGTGAATATGAAAAAAATAATTTAACGGTAGAGGTAAAATCTTATGAAAAAAAGCATGAAGAAGAGCTTAAATCAAATAAGGAACATCAGACAATAACAAATGATTTACCTAAACACGAAAATTCTGAAAAACCAAAACGGCCTGCCGAAACCGAATCAGAACGAAGAAGTACTCAAAATGCTAAGCGTCTACAACAATTTATAATGATAGAGTGGATTATAAGAAACATGATTGAACTTCTAATAAAAGAAGCAGATTTCGAGTCAATTGTAAATTCAAGTATCAAGTCAATTCTTTCAGAAAAGTCGAAAAATGCTGATAATGAAGAAAAAAGAAGACTGACAATTATAGTGAAAACTTTGGAATCTGATAAGTTAAATGAAGTTCTTTATAACAGTCTTGTTGATAGCTTCGTCGAACTTGAATGGCTTGAACAACTCGCTTTAAGTTTGTTTAACGTGACTCGAAATCCGAATAGAAAGAAAACTTTTGAAACATTATTATTTAAAAAACCTGATCTTGTTGTTGAAGAAGCTGATGATTATGCCTTGGAGGTCTTTACTCCTGGGGTTCATAGTCCGAACCATGTTTTGACTGAGGAAAGTGAAGAGGATACACCTGCCAAGGACTCTTATACAAGTGATATGCTGAATAGAATTATTTCTCAAGGAAGAAAGGACGGAAACTACGATCTAGTCCCATTTAATGAAAACTTAAAAAACGCCTGTAAAAGTTTCAACCAATATTTAAAAACCCTTTCAGAAAAATTAAAAGAAATCAACTGGCCGTCTGAAAACCTCTTCGAAATTCTCCAATTCTGTGAAGACTGTTCATGGTTCTGGTTGAAAGACGAATCAGAAATAACCGGTTGTCTAATCTACTCCACAATCGTTCAATCCACCAAAAAATGCAGTTTAGTCCATCACTTCTCAACAACCAACCCAAAAAACCTTCGAATTCTTTTAGAAAAATCCCAAAAACTAATGTCAAGTCACAATTGCAAAAAGTTGATATTTAACCTAAACCCAAAAACGACAAAAGAACTTTCATCATTTTTATCAATCACCCTTTCCGACCCTATAAATTTTTCATTTCCTTCATTCCTAGAGCCTATCAACCACCTTTCATTAGACTTTCCTGAAACCTTTTCATTCAGTTCACCAATTCTATCATTTTCCCTGAAAATATCAGCATCATCAAGACTTTCCTTTTCAGAAGATTCAAACCCTCCAGACCTGAACCCAAGAGAAGAAATGAAAAAAATCGGAAACCGTCATTGCACCTTACATGCGATTCTTTCAGTTCTCAACAAAAACGAGATGCCTGAGGAAAGTTCATCGTCAAACCTGCGTCTTCAAAGCGATTTACTGGACATCTTAGAGATAATTTCAACAACAGAAGATTTTAGATACTCTTTCTTGAAAAATTTTCAAGAAGTGCAAAGATCGACTTCATCATTTTATCTTGACTTGAAATTTCTGAATATTAGTTCATTTTCTCAGGTTTTTGAAAAAGTTTCTTATAAATTTTTGAAATTTCTTAATGTTAGAAGCTTTAAATCTGAGCAGTACTCGTTTTATGAGATTGATACAAATTTTCATGAGATTTCGGCGTTTTTTCTTGTTTATGTTAATATTGAAAAGGAACTTTCTAGGGAAATCAAAGGGTGTAAATCGGATTTGTTTGGAAAAGTGGAAAATTTGATGAAAAGTCTTCAGGAAAGTGAGAAGAGGGAAGATTTGGTTGTTCCTGCTTTTAATGTCAATGTTGAGTGGGACTTGGGATGGATTAGAGGACTTGAGGTTCCATTTGTTGGGAAGGTTAATGGATGTCATGAAAAAGTGGAGGTTAGGATGGAATTCACTGAACCTGCTCCTGTCTCGCTTAAGACTTCTGATTGTGTTTTAATCAATGGAGAGTTTGTTTTTGGGCTTAGGGAGAAGTATTTGACGAAGGTTTTAGAACTTCCATTGTTTGTCAGTCTTATCACTCAAACGAACTGGCTCCTTAGTTAATCAAAAAACCTTAAATATTTAACTAAGTTAAATTCCTTTGGCTTATTTCTACGAAAACTCTAAGTCTTTTCTTAGCTGATTCAAAGAAAACTTGGCAGGCAGTAACTGATTTAGGAGAAACAACAGGAGTGGTATCAGCAGTGTCTCGATGCTTGAATTGGCACCTGCTTCCGTATTGACAGACGCCTTGCTCATGGAATTGTTTGCATTTTTTAGTTTTGTATTTAAGCCCCATGTTGACTTTATTCCTCAGTTCCTCAATTCCATGTGCAAATGCACAGTTGTCACCAAATTCGCAGGTGCCCAACTCCCAGTTACGACAAATCTCGGTCTTGTACTTTACTCGAAAATCGCAATCTTTCAACAGGCTTCGGTCTTCAGAGAAGAGTCCGAAGTCACTGAGAAAAAGACTCTCGGTATTGTGCTGGCTCATTAAAATTATATGGGTTTTTTACCAATGGATATGGAATGATTCGCTTTCAAATTGAGGAAGGAAGTTTTGGAGTTTTAGAGATCGATCTTTATGAACTTGATTAGAATAAGAAGGATGAGGTCTTTGGAGAATGATGAAAAGGTTGAAGAGTTGACTGGGTTGAGTGAAAATAGGTGGGTTGAAGGAAATATTAAGAATTTTGACTTTTTGATTTCGAGAGACTTTTGTTTGGATGGAGTTTTATGGTTTGATGGATTGGAAGAAGTTTTAGGATAGTTTTTTATGATGAGTTTAGGACTAATATAAGATTATTTTCGAATATCTACAATTTGACGCTTCGTAGGTTAGAAGGTCAAGGTTAAGGAAGTTCCATTAGGTTTAGTAAAAAAGATGTAGAGAAATTTAGAAATTATATGGATTTCTAGTGAAATGCTAGCAAAATTTTAGGGTAATTATAATATAATCAGTTCTTTCTAGTACTTTAGTATAGTCTCTAAAATGAATTTAATTTAAATACTTTTTCCAACTATCTAAAGTTTTTCTTATTCATTTCACCAGAAATCAGAAAAAATCTTCTTTAATAAAATGTTCAGAATTTTACCAACTCAAAAATGTTTTGAATTCGATAACAATCATCTCCAAAAAATTAATCTCCTCATTCTCCTCTAATTTCATCTCTACCAAAATATTCAATAAACCCCTTAAATTCTTTAAACTAAATAAAAAAAATTCCTTAAAACTCACCAAATTGATTAAAAACTCCTAACTATTCTACATCATCTACTTAAATTTCCAAGTTCACACTCCTCTACTTTTTTCGGGCTAAACAAAGTATTCAAGCTAAACTCTTCAAAGCATTCCTTAACAATTCTCTTCCTAAGATAATAAAACAAATCCTGAGACTGCAATTCCAGAAGTTTTTCCTTTTTCAACGCAAGAATTTTAAACAATAGATCAAACAAGACCTTTTCTCCTTCAAACAAAAAAAGGTCAAAGATTCTAAGTCCGATCTGAGTGGATGTATCATAAAGAAAGATCGTTAAAAAATACTGACTGAAGCAAGAGGTGAGTTCTACATCCTGCGCATTGAAATGAGCAAACAATTCAAAAAACCTTCTTTTAACCTGATGATTAAAAGAGTCCATAATGCAAATAAGTTTAGGTGTTCCATCCCTAAATAGTCAATACTTGAACATAAGTCTCCAGTTATAATCATACATGATTTGCACAAAGGTCCAAAACGCCAACTCTTCATCTCTAAGCTGCAAAATAAGACACCCTACAATAAAACCCATTCCTTGACAATAACCTACTTCAGGGTCGTAGTTTGCATAAGCTGATAAAATATTCAAAAGAACCTGTTGACCTATTCCTTCAGGCTCTTGAAACATTTTATGCTCTGGAAGGGTTCGATGAACATCTCGGACTATCTGCTTTTGGACCTCTTCTACTTGGTTTTCTAAGAGTTTTTTGTAAACTGATGGAGAAAATTGATGTGAAAAATGAGAGGAACGTGTCAGTAGTAACCAGATTTGACCTCGCAAATCACTTGGAATACCTTCGAGAAAACTGTCTTTTAGTCTTGTTTTAGATACGTTTGTGATGTCGTTTCTGGAAAGGATTTTTTCCCATTCGGACTTGCTGAAGGGTTTTGTTCTTTTTTTGCGGATTTTGTGAAGGTTGGGGGAATTCATTATTTTTAAGATTTTGGGTAAATGATTAGTTTTAATGGGTTTTTTTATCTTGTGTGTGAAGAATATCGTTTTTAGAAGTTTGGATTTTTTTTTTTGGATATTGCTTGAGATGGTTTGAAAGGAGGAAAATGCATCGTTTTAAATTTAGGAATTGAAATATTATGGATATTTTTATTGCTTTTGATGATTCAACTTAACGAATAAACTTTTCAAGGTTGAATTTAAGTCTTTTCTTTAGGAAGTTTTCGATGATATTTATAGTTTCATGATCTTCTATACAACTGTAACAAACTTTGAAAAAATTGAAAGTAGAAGTGTAAAAATGTTAAATTTTCAAAACTTTTATATCTTCATATCTTTCAATTTAGTTAAAGTTTAAATTGAATAACCAGGTCTTTTATTATAAACTCGCTATAAGGTGTTTGGAAAATGTTTTGATTGTTTAGAAAAGATTCAAGTTTCTAAGTTATTTTTAAATTCTTAAAAAAAATCCCCAACATTCATTCAACCTCACAAGATTTCACAATATTTAAAAACTCTTCACCATCACAAATCTCCAAATCCGGTCCAACCCGATCCTACTCACCACTCCTTCAAAAAACCTAAACTTAACCAACAACTCCTAAAATCAAAATTCTCTAAACTTCAAGCCCTTCACCATCTATCAAAAAGTCTCTCATTCAACAGTCAAACTCACCAAAAATAAACCTACACAAGACCAAACATTAAAAATCAATCACAAAACAATTCTTAATGGACCGATAATAATCTGCAGTTATTCGAATGTTTAAGAATACTTTTCAATCAGGTTTTTTGTCGATTCTCTACAGCATCGGTGCGAAGCCCCTGCAGATCTGGGACAAAAACGTGAGAAACGGGCACATCAAGCGAATAACTGACACCGACATCCAGTCTTCAGTGCTGGAAATCATGGGAACTAATGTTTCGACCACTTTCATCACCTGCCCTGCTGACGCGAATCAGACACTGGGCATAAAGCTGCCGTTTTTAGTCATGATTATCAAGAACTTGAAGAAATACTTCACTTTTGAAGTTCAGGTCTTGGATGATAAAAATATCAGAAGGCGGTTTAGGGCTTCGAACTATCAAAGCACTACAAGGGTCAAACCTTTCATTTGCACCATGCCCATGAGACTTGATGAAGGATGGAATCAGATTCAGTTCAATTTAAGTGATTTTACTAGAAGGGCTTATGGAACGAATTATATTGAAACTTTAAGAGTTCAACTTCATGCGAATTGTAGGCTTAGGAGGATTTATTTTAGTGATAGGCTTTATTCTGAAGAAGAACTACCGCCTGAGTTTAAACTTTTCTTGCCTTTACAGAAACAATAAAATAAGAGTGTTAAGTGGATAGTTTTAGATGTGAGTAGGAATTGGGAGGATTAGGTTTGATTTTTGATGAGGTGTAGTTGGGTTTTGAAAAGAGGGTTTTTATAAGAATATTATTTCATTAAAGTTGATATTTGAGACCAATTATTATATAATTGCAATTACTAAGTATTATAAATACAGAATAATGAAAGCTTTAAAATATTTACTTAGCATACATAGTGATTCAATCAAAACTTTTTTATTGATTTCAATTCCCACAGATGTAAACTTTGTAAGTTTGATTAAATTAACAGTAAAATCGTAAAAGTAATCTACTATATGAATATATTCAATAATCGACCAAAATAATAATCAATAAACTGATTTATATAAAAAAATATAGAAAATCTCCAGGAAAATAATTAAACAATATAATATTGTAAAATCCTCCATTAAAAAAAATTTCCATCTTATAATTAATTCTAATATTTAAAAATCGATGATCATGTAACATTAATTAATGATAATCAATTTATTCAATTTATTTTCTGTATTTAAGATGTTAAAACTGCTCACCTATAAGCAATACTATCAAGTTTTCTATCTTGAACTGCAACATGGTGCCTTCTTACGTTAGGAACTGAAAAAATTAGCAAATGATTTGTATGAAGAGAAGTTGCGCATTCATAATTTCCAAAGACTCAAATTAAGTCAAGCTTATTAAGCCATATGAATAAGAGCCCACATATTGGAAGTCTAGACCTTAATCCAATGTAAAGCAGCAAATCAAGACCATAATTTTAAAGATTGAGCATAACAAAGTATTGAAATATAAGCTTCAGCTCTTATTATTTGTTAAAAACAATACTTTAAGGATAATTCTTATGACCTGGCAACAAAAAAGAAAGATTTTTTGAAATTTGGAGGATTATCAGTGTTTCCTCTAAAAGACCCTCGTTTTTATACAGCTCATTTAATTCAGTAGGAAGTGAATTGAATTCTTTTATTGAAACTTATTTTTTAATCATTAAAGTAGCTTTGGTTGTCGGTGTATAAAACTTGATAGGTCTTGAATGTAAAAAAAAATATATTTTCTTTAAGTTTTTTATGAAATCCAAGAATCGAAGGTTAGTGGTAAATGTAAACTTTAAGTAATTTCAATGAGTTTCTCACAGTTGCTGAAGTCAATTTAATCTTATAATTTACTGAAGATCATGGTACATATTATCTCACATATGTATAAAACCATTAATAACAGTTCGTTTTCAAAATATCTATCCTAGTTTTTGTAAAACTATCTAGTTTCTTAACTTTCAAATTTAACAATTTTATTGAATCAATATCTCGATAGCATGCTTGCTTGATCTTCCTTTGTAGTATTAAGTCTTTATTTCTTTGTCTTGGGTTCAATCAGACTATCTGATTAAAAAACCTGATAAAATCTGTTTAAAACAGTTTGAATTTGAACATATAGGATTAATTTCACTAGATTTTTATCTGCATTAACCTACAAGAATACACTAAATATCTATAAAAAAAAAAAAATCATTATTATTTACAACTTTAATCTTTTATTGAATTTATGATCTTTTAAACTAATAAATGAAAATCTTCATATGTTTGATGATTACTCAAACATCCCTGAGTTTCTTAGACACTTTTACAGTTGAAATCGTATCAAATCTCAGAGAATGTTTAACTTACAGATCCTCAGACTCTTCAATATCTTGCGACGCTCAAATCCTGAGTTTCTTAGAGTCAAGCTCAAGTGCTTTGAATGAAGTCTTCCAAATGATAGACACAGAAAAGCGAGAAACATTTCCTCTAATAATTTATCCAGGAGTACAAAGTGGAATGTTAAAGCAATTAGAGTCTTCATCACAAGATTACGATTCAAAGTCAAACAAAGCAAGACTTGACATCGTGTCTAGAGTAGGTTCAGGTTCATGGGTCCCATATAATTCAGATGCCTATCTCATGTTTTCAGCATCACAACCAGTCCAGTTCCATTCAATTGAGACAAGAGGAGACTTGACTCAGCAACAATGGGTGCAAAGTTACAGAATCCAATATACTTTAGATGGAAACTCTTGGTATATGTACAAAAAAAGGTTAATTTTTCAAGGAAATACTGAGAATAGTCAAGGTGTGAATAATACTTTTGATCCTTTTGTAGCGAGGGCTGTTAAAGTTTTGCCTATAGGATGGAATAGTAAGATTTCTCTAAGGGTTGAAATGTATATTTCTGATATTTATTATGAAGCTGAACCTCCTTCTGAAAGACTTGTTTTGATTAATGCAATTCAATCTGGTTTCAATGTAATATCTTATACTTTTTGGGACGAATATCATCAACCTGAAAAAATGTTCCTAAATTTCAGAACTAATTCAAATTTTTCACCATGGTGTTCAAATCATGATCAATCAAAGCACTACGCGATTATTGCTTCACCTGTTCCGGTAAGGTGGCATCGGATTTCTTTTCAATCTAGAGGAAAAGATATTTATTACGGGTGGATAACCAGTCTTTCTATATCATATACAGTTGATGGGATTAATTGGATAGATTATGACAACGGAAATGAATTTCTTGCATGCTATGATAAATTTTCAATTAATTCTATTGAGTTTGTCCCTTTTGTAGCATTGGCGATGAAAATAATTCCAAAAACTTATAAAAATAATGTATGCCTGAGACTTGAGGCATATTGTTCAAGAGTTTAGTCTTTTAGTTTAGTTTTAAAGTGAAATTGATTAATTTATCTCAATTGAAAGTATTAAAATATAGTGTAATTTTTATGTGGAGATAAATCATGATATTTAGTGAAAGAGTTGCGAAGTTATGAAAATATAAGGTTAAGTTCTTTAGAAAATTTTAAATTTATACATTTCATCGAGAGAACGCTTGATGAGAAGACCTGAGTTGATAAATTTTAACTTCTTGAAAGAATAAATTTTTGGCTTTGATTTCATAGTCTGATTAAAAAACCTGATAAAATCTGTTTTTAAACAGTTTGAATTTTTAACACATAGGATTAATTTCACTCGATTTTTATCTGCAATTATCCTACAAGAAAATACTAAATATCTATCAATAAGAAAAACTTCATTATTATTTAAAACTTTAATCTCTTATTGAATTTATGATCTTTTTAAACTAATAAATGAAAACCTTCATATGTTTGATGATTACTCAAACATCCCTGAGTTTCTTAGATACTTTTACAGTTGAAATCGTATCAAATCTCAGAGAATGTTTAACTTACAGATCCTCAGACTCTTCAATATCTTGCGACGCTCAAATCCTGAGTTTCTTAGAGTCAAGCTCAAGTGCTTTGAATGAAGTCTTCCAAATGATAGACACAGAAAAGCGAGAAACATTTCCTTTAATAATTTACCCAGGAGTACAAAGTGGAATGTTAAAGCAATTAGAGTCTTCATCACAAGATTACGATTCAAAGTCAAACAAAGCAAGACTTGACATTGTGTCTAGAGTAGGTTCAGGTTCATGGGTCCCATATAATTCAGATGCCTATCTCATGTTTTCAGCATCCCAACCAGTCCAGTTCCATTCAATTGAGACAAGAGGAGACTTGACTCAGCAACAATGGGTGCAAAGTTACAGAATCCAATATACTTTAGATGGAAACTCTTGGTATATGTATAAAAAAGGGTTAATTTTTCAAGGAAATACTGAGAATAGTCAAGGAGTGAATAATACTTTTGATCCTTTTGTAGCAAGGGCTGTTAAAGTCTTGCCTGTAGGATGGAATAGTAAGATTTCTCTAAGGGCTGAAATGTATATTTCTGATATTTATTATGAAGCTGAACCTCCTTCTGAAAGACTTGTTTTGATTAATGCAATTCAATCTGGTTTCAATGTAATATCTCATACTTTTTGGGACGAATATCATCAACCTGAAGAGATGTTCCTAAATTTTAGAAGTAAATCAAATTTATCTCCATGGTGTTCAAATCATGTTCAATCAAAGAACGATGCAATAATTGCTTCACCTGTTCCGGTAAGGTGGCATAGGATTTCTTTTCAATCTAGAGGAAAAAATATTTATTATGGGTGGATAATCAGTCTTTCTATATCATATACAGTTGATGGGATTAATTGGATAGACTATGACAACGGTGCTGAATTTCTTGCGTGCTATGATATGTTTTCAATTAATTCTATTGAGTTTGTCCCTTTTGTAGCATTGGCGATGAAAATAATTCCAAAAACTTTTAAAAATAATATGTGCTTGAGACTTGAGGCATATTGTTCAAGAGTTTAGTCTTTTAGATTAGTTTAAAAAGTTGAATATATTAATTTAGCTTGAATCAAAGTATTAAATTAGAATATAATCTTTATGTGGAGATAAATTTGATATTCAGTGAAAAGTTGCGAAGTTATGAAAGGGTAAATTAAGTTTTTTAGAAATTTTCAAAATTATTAATTTTCATCAAGAACGCTTGATGAGAAGACCTGAGTTGATAAATTTCAACTGATTTAAGAGAATTAATTAGTGGCCTAGATTTCATATTCTGATTGGCTCAGGTAGCTTTTTAATGATGAGAATAAACCCTAATATAATTATAATAGACAGCATTAGACCAGAAAATAGTTGTCTTACTAAAATAGTTCAATCTTTATGTCTTTTAAGACATTTATCAGTTCGATTTATTCAAAATTATAGGTAAAAATAAAGAAGTTTTCTATTACCAAATAAAAAAAATAATCCTATTAATAACATTAATGTTCAATATGAAATAATTATTTTAAGTATCTTCTACATATTGTGCTGACTTCCATTAAAAGATCAAGAAAAAATGCAAAGATAGACATGAATTTCTCAAAAATATGCAAATAGAAACTCATTTAACCTCCAATTTAATAAATCCAAAATTTTCCATATGCACCAAGTTTATCTTGAAAATTTTATAAATCAATCCTTTGATGATAGTTATTCTTTCTCAATAAATAAAAAATTATTAGAAATTTTTATAGAAAAGAGTCTAATTTGAATGTTTTTTATTACCTTGTATGAGAAATGAAGCTGATTGTTCAAAGGTGTAAACAACTATTAGATTATTTTGTCAATCCTGTTTTAATAAGTAAATTTCAATGCTAATTTTATTAACTCTCAGAAAAATTATTAAGATAAACTTTTCAAAATAATATTTAACCTAAAGAAAAGGTATCTCAAGTTTCAAAAAGATTCATATTGAAAATTCTTAATGATGAACTTAGTGATTATAAAATAAACTGAGCAGCGATAATTAAAATTACACTTTCTTTAATTTAGTTAACTATTTCATGTTAATCAACTTCAACTGAACTGTCGATTTATTCGTTAAAATTTGAATTAATGGGTTTATGCTGTACGCGAACCAAAAAAGTAAACGCATCAACAATCTACTATAGCGTAGACGTGAAATACCCCCGTAAAACAATGATCACAATAAAACAACGTAACTCTCGAGAGCGAATAATCCGAAAAGAAAGTCTAGAGTTAACAAACACCGAGCCAATCCTAGCAATATCTCAAGAATACAACCTGGGCCATCCTTTTCTTGCCTCAGCCTGCGTATTGCCAGGTAAAGACCCTCGAGGAAACTTCAACAAGGTCTGTCGAGACTTCTGTTTTATATCAAGCGAGGAAGAAAGACTAATATCAGGACTTTTCGACGGTCACGGAAAAGACGGTGAAAAAATCGTAAGTTTTTGCATATCTGAAGCAGACTTCTTCTTTTCAAGCCAAGTGCAGAACTACTCAGAAGACTACACAAAATTCTTAGAAGACCTTATCCAATTTCTCGAGTTTCAACTTGAACAATGCTCAGGAATCGACATTTCGAATTCTGGAGCAAGTTGCTTGATTTTCCTTATTTGTAACAGTGAAATCTTCGTCTCTAATCTAGGATGCAACCGGCTTGTCCTGGCAACTGAAGAGCAAGTAAGCATTGTTCCAAGAAGACACATGTCTCTTCACAATCGATTTCAGTTTTTAAGTGAAGTGTCTAAGGCGAGGGGGAAGTATTTGATGGACTCTTTAACCGCTGTTCAACTTTCAACTGACCATCGGCCAGACTCTCCAAGTGAGACTTTAAGAATAGTTTCAAAAGGTGGAAAAGTGAAAAGACTTAAAGATGAATACGGAAATTACTTCGGCCCTTACCGAGTGTCTCCAAATTTCTCAAGTATTAAAGGACTGACCTTATCGCGAACATTAGGAGATACTCTTTTAAAAGAAATTGGAATTTCAAGCATGCCTCAAATAAACTCTCATGCAATTACTTCTAATGATAAATTTCTTGTTGCTGCTTCAGATGGAGTTTGGAGGGTCATGACTAACAAGGACTGTGTGGATTTCATTGAAAGTCATCGAGGTCTCTGCATGAAAGACACGGAAAAGCCTCCAGTTTGTGAAATTGTTACACCTGCAAATAGCTGTATTTCTCAATTGCTTTGTGAAGAGGCTAGACTAAGATGGCTTGCAAAGGTCGAAAATGAGGACTCAACGATTGATGATATTTCTTGTGTTGTCATCGAGTTGCCTTCAATGATTGAAAAAGCTGATACTATGTTTTTGAAAACTTCTTTTTCAGAAGATAAGGAAAATGAATTGGAAGTTAAGGAAAATTTTACAAGAAAAGGGTTTTTTGGCAGAGATGCCAACAGGTAGGGATTAATACACAATGCTTAGATAATATTATAAACATCCGTCGTTGTTTGATTGAAATCGTGAGGGAAGTGCAGATTCTTCATTACGTGCACTTACTTCTCGAATTATAAACATTGGAGCGATTTTCAGGTCATTTGATTGGTCTTCAGAACACTTGTTGGTCTCTTGATAGGAAATTTTTGGGTACTTGCGAGTGATGCACGAGGCACATCCCATTTTATATCATTCAGTGAATATCTATTAAATTTTCTAATCAGGATTTTTGGATACTCCCAGTTTTCGATTTTATCACATTCAGTAATATCTATTAAATTAAATTTTCTAATTAGGATATTTGGATACTCCCAGTTTTCGAGTTACTACAAACATTACATTCATTTCGAAATGCAAAGTTAAAGTTATTGCATTGAAGACAGAGCCAATCGCCTTGTCGTTGTGTGCTGGGTTTTTTTGCTTTGCTAAGTAGCTCTTCTACTTCTTTTGAATTAGGTTTTTCTGAATTAAGTGCCTCTGAGGAAGACTTTTCAGTGTTTTCTTTATCAAACTTTAACAACCTAGACGTTACTGGGTTTATAGTTGAAGGCGTTTTCATGAATTTTTCCCGTAAAAAAGGAGAAATCGATGGAAGCTGCGCCAAAGCAAATCGAGAAGAACTCGTTGCTTCTTCTTCTTCGTGAATCTCGTTGATTGATGGAGGCATTATGTAGAGGAAACAGTCAAAAGCATTTGAATATTCTTTTTGTTGCTGACATTTGTTGCATTTGTCTCGAAAGGAAAAGTTCAGGTTCTGGCATTTCGGGCAGTTCCAGTCACCGTCGACTCGCTTTCGTATTGCTGACGGGTATTTTGTATCAGAGCTTCTTTGAAACATTAGCGACGTTAAATTATTTATTAACCGTTGGGATAAGTTAACGGAAATGGGGAATGAAGATGGAATCGAAGGTACAAGACTGGATTTTTTTAGGGCTGGCCAAGGTAATTCATAGTTATTCCTTAGATATTTGTTGAAAGCTTTCATTGAAATTTCAGAGTTAAGAGTATAAGTGACAAATTTTCGAATATTTATAGGCTTTGAACATTTCAGATTTAAGGATTAATCAAAATTAATCTTATAGATGTTTGTATTTAGCCCCTTCTCAGCTATATTGATGAAACTAAAAATTGCAGAAACATTCAAAAACTGAATCAATGTTTATCAAACAATTCATAATGAATGAGATATTCTGCTATAAATTGTTTGGATTTTAAATAATTCCAAGTTTATAGCAATAACTTTACCTCATCAATACAATAATCAAACAATTAAAACAAGAATAAATAAAATTAGTGAAACAGGGAACGAATGGCCAAAGTACTAAAAATACATGATTAGAACTCTCACCACAAGCTGGCCCTCTGAATCCGACAGATGATGCCTCAGTCATTTTAAGCAACCAAAGTTCCCAGTCCTATCTCTAAGAAGTCTCTAGCCTTTCCATCTTATACTTAAAACATGGATCCTCTTCCATTCAAAAGATATAGCGAACCACCCGAAGAAGATAAGCTTCTAAAGCGGGCTCGTGTCGATCCAAAATCAAACACAGAATACGAGCCAACCCGCGTTCTTTTCCTTCGTGGTCTCAGTTCCAGCGTAAAAGAAAAGGACATAATTGAGATGTGTTCAGAAGTCGGGGTGGTCGAACAGGTTTTCTTGCTTAGGAACAAATGTCAGGCTTTCGTTCAATTTGATTCTGTTGAGGCTGCTGATTTCTGTTTACTACATTTTTCTAGGAACCCAGCTTTCTTGTCTCAGAGCCGAGTCTTTTTTTCTTACTCAGGACGCATCGAAATTTCGAAAAAGTCAAATGAGCCGGCCTCTCCTTCTAAAAATTTGTTACTCTCAATTACTCAAGCTAGGTATCCAGTAACTCTTGATGTCGTCACTAAAATAACCGCATCGTATGGAAAGTTCCTAAAGTGTCGGATTTTTCCAAGGAACTTTGGATATCAGGTCGTTATTAAATTCGAGTCAATTGACCAAGCGACTCTGGCGAAAACCGGACTAGATGGTCAGCATATTTATTCTGGGTCGAATTCCATCAAAGCTGACTACTGTCCTGTACCTTACCTCGTATCTGAGAAGCCGAAACTGGAAGAGATTAATGAAGAAGATGTCAGTAGTGTGGTTTTCCTTCATAATATGGACCCCAAGACTACCCCGGATATGGTTTTCAATTTGTTTTCTTTGTATGGAAATGTACTTCGTGTTAAGATATTCTTCAAAAGAAGGGATATGGGATTGGTTCAGTATGAAGATCATCAACAGGCTGTCTCGGCGAAAAATAATCTGCATAATATTCCGCTTCTTGGGCAAAACCTTCTTGTTTCAATTTCAAGAAATTCGTTTATCAACATGCCTTCGAGCGAGAAAAAAGCTGCGCTCTGTAAAGATTACACGAATTCAACGTTTCATCGTTATAAAATAGCAGGTTCCAAGAACTGCCAAAACATGTTTCCTCCTTCTTGTGTGTTGCATTTATCAAACCTGTCAGATAACATGAACGAACAGTTTTTTATAAATCTCTTCGCAGAACAAGCTCCTTTAGTTGCTTTTAAATATATCGGAGAAGGCCGAAGGATGGCTTTAGCGAAGTTTAAGACTGTTGAGGATGCGGTCACAGTGCTTGTGATTCATCATAACCACAACATAAACGGCCGGTACCTCAAAATAGCATTTTCTAAGGCGAACTTTTAGTCTAATTATAGTTTCTCTTCTATTTCTTCATATTATGATTCTCAAGATACTCGTCGCGCTTTTACTTTTATCTGATGTCCATGCAAAGGGCAAGTCTAGTGATCGCATCAAAAGAGAAGAATGTGAAAAACTTGAGGTCTGCAAATGGGATGATACTGAAAATTGTGTCTTAAGGTGTATGTCGATTAAATGCTATGAAAAAATTTATGCTGATCTTAGACTTGAACCTGGAGAAATTCACCGTGAAAAGTACCAACTTTTCCTCGAATGTTTCCGAAGCGAAGAGAAACTATTGAAGCAGTCCAAGTACTCCAGAGACTAAATACATTAAATAAGTCTACTTGATATAAATTAGCTCAAAGCTTCCAGTATCCTTCAAACCATTAATCTCATGATCAACAACGACCTTAGCCAAGTCTTCCATAACATGTTTAACGAGTCCTTCAGTGGTACCCTATTTATTTCTTACAGTACTGTAGTCCATGGCAGGGCTGGAGTTGATTTCAATGAGCCAAGTGTTGAGTTTCTCATCAATCATGATATCATATCCAAACAACTCAAAACTCTTTTTCCTTCCCAGGTCCTTCACAGATTTCAAAGATTGAATAACAATCTTTTTTATATCTTTTTCAATCCTGTCAGTCCATACATCGTATCCGTTTTCTTTTTTTAGCCACTCTTGAAATAGGTCTAAACTCCACATGCAACCTTCTATTTCAGATTCAGAAAAAATTTTAGATTTCTTGGAGATTGAGTTGTTTGTCAAATGTGTGAAAATATTTGAAAGCTCTTTTGTTGAAAAGTTGTTTATTGAAAACCTTAGGTAACATTTTTTAAAGAGCCAGATTTTCAGCGGGTCAGATGAAGAGACCAGCACCCACTGCCTAATATCAAATTTTTTGTTATGAATAAGCAAAGGATTTTCAATATACTTCTGAACAACACAAAACTCTTTAGTATTGATATACTCATAAACATCTCTCAAACTTGTATGCAAAGTGATATCACGTCCTCTTGACTTATGCCCAGGTTTCACAATCCAAATATTTTTCACCCCATTAATAAAAAACTGAGGATCAAGTCTTTCAACCTCCTTCAAAACCTCCAAAGCAGTATTATGAATATCATCATCCCTAAAAAACCTTGAATAAAAAGTCCCAATCATCCTCGTATCCTTCTCATTTAAAATCCTCCAGTCATTTTCCTGAACAACTTGAAATTCATCATCATCCTCAACTTTCATCTTCATTCTCGCAGCCCATCTTCTAGCGACTTGAACAGCAGCAGCGAGTTTTTCATAATGAACTGAAAACGGTATCAAAACAGCTTCTTTCACAATAGAAATCGCGAAGTTTATCCTGAAATATTCAGAAAAAACTTGAAAACCTGAATCATTTAATCGAAAACATCTAGGAAAAAAAGAAAGACTCGATTTTTCAGATTTTTGCAGATCTTTTTGAAGGTTTTTCGCAAGGCTCCACTTAGTAGTCAGTTCAAAGTTATTTGGAAAGTGGTTAAAAAGTTGCCAGTCCTGAATTCCACAAGGAACTCTCGCATTTCTTGAGTATTTCAAATCGAAGAAGATACTCGTCGAGTTCGTGTTTTCAATCCAGCCTCTTTTCAACAGTGCACGTCGGAGATCTGGGTATTTTCCTTCAATCACGAAAATTTTGCAGTCCAAGTTGATTTTGTTGTTAATTTTCCAAGATTCAAAAGGCTTTGGCCTGACTTTTGCCTCGATTTGAGAGGCACTTGAAGGAAAAAGGTTGATTTTTACAAGTTTTCTCCGATTTTCTCGAATTTGCTGTTGTTTCAAGGATTTAAAGTCACTTTGATGTAGTTGAATTTGGGTTTTCTTTAGGGTCAGAAGAGGACTGGGGGAGATTTTAAGGAAATGAGGAGCAGGTTTCGAGGAGACATCACTGGGAAACTTTAGTAATTCTTTGTACTTTCCGGCCTGGTCTTTCGAGTAAAAAGTGAAAATTCCTTTGGAAACCTCGGCTTGGACTTTTAGAACTTTTTTTATTCTTTCAAAGTCGAGATTTTTTTCGCTTTTTGAACGATTTTGAGGTTTGCTTGGGTCGAGTATCATGATTTATTAAAATAATACTATGGATGAATTCGCTCTTCGGGATAACTACAGGATAAAATCTGAAAAATACCTGAAATTTGTTTCTTTTAATGATTGCCAAGCTGCTCTTTCTTACTCTATCATCGCCGCTGCCGCCCGATTTCGTTTTCATTTAAGTCTCGGATCTTATCTTTATTCCCAGATTATCCAAAAAATCTCAGATGCTGAAAAAACCCTGAAAAATCAGAATCTTCAGAAAAATCCTGAAGTTAACTTGAAAAGTGACTTGAAAGATTTTCAAGAATTGAAAGATTTTTTCCTTGACTTAAAAAAGGGAAATTCAAATGACCCGAATATTTCAGGTCGAATTCTCAAAACTTTTCAAAAAATTTTGTTTCAAGAAGAGCCTTTCGATGAAAGACTGAAGATTTTATCTAAAGAACTTCGACTTTACATTAAATTTAACCAAAAAATTTACAATGAAGCTGTTGAAGACCTGCTGTTTCCCTGTTGTTTAATTAAAGTTCGGGTTTTTTTTGATGTGAATGAGTTTAAAGTCCTGATTCACAGAGAAGAACTTGAAGTTGATTTGAATTATGACAGGTTTTCCATAAATTTATTTCGAAAGCCTTTCGTGAAATTTACAAGTAACTGTTCTTTTCACCGAAAACCACAGAAAGTTCAAGTTCCTCATTCAAAACTTGAAAATTTTATATCAAAAAACCCTGAATCAAGTTTTTATTTTCAGAAGTTTCTTGAAATTTTAAATGAAAACCCTGAAGAATTCAGTCATCATGCGAAAAAATCATCAAGTTTCATTTCTATGGCCTTACAAGAAGATTACTTCAGCCCTTTTCCAGATTTCTTGAAAATTAAATGCATTAGTTGTGGAACTGAAGACCAGGAATCAACATTTAAATGTGAATCAGGCTGTTTTATTTGTAACCTTTGCAGAACTCAAGATTTTTTCAAGTGTCTTTCTTGTTTCAGGGAGTACAGCGAGGTGGAAAAGGACGGGCTGAGATTTCTAAACTTTCGTGAAATAGAAGAAGATTATTAAATATTAAATTTCAGTCAAACTCTCAGAATAGTCTCTTTTTTTCAGTCCTAGTGTTTTTTTTAGCTCGTTTCTTACATCTTGTGTAAATCCGTAAACAATGGAATTCAAAAATCCTCCAAGAGCCATGAAGACTCCAGAGATAAGTGTAAGTGACCAAGACGGTGTAATGAAAATACTGAGAAATCTCAGAACACAAACAGGAAATACGGAAACAATGAGAATCAGAGGATAAAGTTTTAATTTCAATATCATCGCTTCTCTTACTTTCGAGTCTTTCCCGAAGAATGACTCAGATTTCTTTATAGCAGAAATGACGCTTAAGTAGTTGAATATTATGTAAATAATGACCACTGCCAAAGGGATGTAATAAGTAATCAGACGGTAAGTGATTTGACGGTAAAACATTGAATGGTGGGTTTCGTTTAAGTAAATCCAACACCAGCCTAATGCTACTCTGTATCTTTTTATGTCTATTAAGACCAGATAACTCAGAAGAGGAAGGAAATAACAAATGAAAAAATATCTTCTCATGAAGTCTTTCACTTCCTTGTCTAGTAAAATTGTTGACTTTATTGCATGGGATATGCACGCACTCCAAAAAATTGAAGATAGAGAAAAATAACTCTCCATGTAACCTTGGGCTTGACAGACACTGTCTGAAGCCGAATAGGGCAACAGGTAACTTATTGACATTCCAAGGTCAGCTATTGTCAAATATAAAATTAGCCTGAAAGGAAGTTGTCGGAGTTTTGGATAGAAAAAACTCAGGAAAAGAATGAATGTACTACCAATAATACTTAGAATGGCGCAAACAAATATTGAGTAGTAGATAATCGTCATTTCATTTGAAGAATAGCTAGTTTCGTCAAAGCTTCCCATTTATAATATTAGACCAAACATCTTATTATATACAATTTAAACCATTACTTAACAGTGGGGAAAACTGTCCAACAAGATGTTTTCTGAGACGACTCTCTTCTTGATCATCACAGTTCTTGAATGGTCTTCGTGGTGTTTGTGCTGATGAGTCCATGTCGAGATGTGGGGAATGTCGTGACTTGCTTTGATGACTTTTCCATGAGTGAACTTGTTGTGCTCGAATATCAGCTTTTCTTGTGATTTGCATCGATCTCGGGAAGACTTGGACGAAGGGCCTGTCAGTGGTCGATGAGATATCGATTTCTGGTCGAATGCTCGGTGTTTTGACTTGATATTACTTAGGCTTAGAGACAGATAAAGATCTGCCATAATTATTATATGGTAGATCAGAAAAGTGCTGGGTGCATTTAATGGAAAAGATTTAACTACTTTTTGGATTTATACTTAGGCTGTTTTTCATATCCGTTGACAGAATCATTTCCACTGCTCTCATCACTAGAACAGTCTTTTTTCCTAAAAATACAGCAGACTACCTAGACAGTACTATTCGATTTCTTTTTATTCATTTCTTCATTATCCACTGTGTCTTCAGTAAACATAACCCTTTTGGGTGGAGGTCTAAGTCGGATAACATTCTCCTGAGAGGTTTCAACAATAGTTCTAGTTTCCATTTATAATAACCCAATCAATCTACATAAACTCTTCCTTCGATCCCATAAAACCTCGAAGGTCCTTTAAAAACCCTCTCAAAACCCCTTCTAATAAAACCCCAATAAAACATAAATTCTAGAATCACTCCCATCTTATTCTACACCTCACTAATCCCTACAATGATTCTCGCGGCTGTACCTCAACTCAAATCCAGTCAAACCCCAGAAAAACCTTCTATAAACCCTAAACCAAAACCCAAGGTCATTTAAAATAGGCCAGAAATGTTTTCAGATTCTTCTAATTTTCTCTCAGATTTAAACAAACCCTTTAAGCTCTTCAAGAGTTTTCTAAATGTTTTGTAATAAATGTCAGCCACAGGTTTAGAACAACCACTAATGAATACCGAAAAGCCCACTAAGAGCTATACCTATGAGGTGATTCAGTCACTTTTGTTCATGGTCGCCTATTCAACTGGACTGGGAATCCTCGGCTCGACCTATACTTTTGAGAAGTTCCACATTGATAGCCTTTTAGCTGACTTTTTAGTGATGATCTTCGTGGTTGTCACTTATACAGTCAGTCATCATATTATTGCCTACTGCTGCAGAGAAAGTAGTGAAAAATATAACTTTGCTGAGTATCTTGAAGACCATTTTGGAAAAATTGCTGCTTTGATTTATGATGTACTGATGACTATTCACAACATAATTCTTCTCGCCTACATCCAGTTCTTCGTGGCTCATTTCATGGTAGAAGGCCGTGGTACAGGTAACGGAGACAAAGCTTATTACTTCTTAGCAATAGTGAACATTCCTCTGATTTTCGTATCTCTCACGACAGAGTTCAAAAAGATCAGATGGTTCTGCATCGTGCTTCTTCTGTGCTGGACATACATTTTCATCGGTCGACTCGTCGAGATCTCGACAGTCTGCACAAGTGAGGAGTACTGGGACCAGTTCCCAGTAGCATCAAGCAGTGGTTTCGACACTTGGGTGGTAAAACTAATCGGTCTTCAACTTTACTTCGCAAGTGCTTTCCAGTCAGTGCCATTCATCTACAAAGAAGCGAGAAAAGGAAAAGTGATGAAAAGAGTCATAAACTATTCAGCATTGATAGTTCCATTGATTTACTTGTCAGTTTATCTTTTCTACACCCTTGACCCGGCTTCAATAGTAATTCCTTCGAATAACCAAGAACCAGACATTGGCGGAAACACAACAACAACAGACCCGAGCTCGCCAACAGACCAGCCAGCGAACGCGACAGTCGTCGCCCTTCAAGTCGCAGTTGAAAGCTGCAAGCAAAACCTGTTCTACGAGCACATCACTGACTACGGCAGGGTGTTAGCCGGAGCCTGCGCAATCATCATCAACGTGATTCCAGCAAGATTCGCCTTGGCCCAGCTGTTATCAGGAAACGACGCCGAAACAATGAAAAAAGCTTCAAGTTCAGATAAGTTGTTAAGTGCTTTGTTGATTATGTGCTCGATTATCATGAGTTTGTTCATGTTCAACACGATGTTCTGGAGAATCACTGTCTGTTTGGGAGTCTTCCTTAGTTGCATTTTAGGAGTCTTTGTACCTGCTATCGCACTTTTGTATTCGAAGGAGTATCGAAAGGCCGTCTGGCCGAGCAAGCCTTATAATGTGGAGACTGAAAATAGGAACAAGCACAGCTTTATTCATATGGCTGAAGATAAGAAGAAGATCTTCATTTTTGGATATTTGACTTGGGCAAGCATCTTTGGAATACTTGGAATTGTCTCGGGTTTCTTCATTATGACTGATTCTTAATAGGTTATGGATTAGATTAGGTTATGAGAGGTTTAGTAATAATTATTGGGTTGGACACCCATATGGAGGGGGTTGTGGACTAGTGGTTGGAACGGGTAGGGGGATGAAGCGTTAGGGGGAGATAGGTCTGGGTAACTTGTGTTGTAGTTTACGGGTAAAGCGGAGGAGGGCGGGAGGGGATAACCTGGTGAATAGTTGTTTAAAGGGGGAATTGCGGGGGCTGGATTATTTATCAATTGGTTGGCTGAGGAAATGTTTTGACCGAAGTTAGGATCATAAAATTCATTGTTTCCAGCCTGTTCTTCCAAGTTCTTTTTCTCATTAAACCTAACCAAAGCCTCATGATAAAGTTCCAATCCCTTTTCCCTAGTAACAGGATTTTCCCTTTCATAATCACTATAAAACTTCGGATAAACTTTTTCAAAATCATTATAAATCTGTTCATTTTGCTGAAACAACCCTTTCAAAACCTCTAAAGTTTTATCCTTAAAGCAGCAATTACAAAGAGCAGATATAGGAGTCAATGTATATCCAGACATAGCAACAAAAAAGAACAGTTCCAAATAAAACAATTCATGAACAAGTTTCTGATAAAAGACAAAGATTCCTAAACTATAAAGTAGAAGTCCCCATCGCATCCAAGAAGCCGCTTGGACGACAAGGTCCGAGTCATAATTCTTCGGACGCGTGTGGACCCTAAGCAGCATATATTTGAATATCATCATTTCGAACAGTAGTCCGAAGATGGCGATCAAGACTCCGACAGGCACGATGGGTGCGTAGAACAAACTAAGAGAAAAGTTCTTTATAATGTTTGCAAAGCGATCTGCCAGGTCGACTTCAGGGCCGAGAAAGACCAGGTTTGCTTGTTTTTGACTTATATTTAATTTTTCTTTCATTTCTAGACGACGATATGACCACTGCTGTAGTTTTTTCACTAGATTCTTGGGATTCACAAATAAAATTATTGGAGAGGCTAAAGCGTTCATGATTTCTAACCAAAATACAGTGTAGGCTAGTCCTCCGAAACTGAACCAGTCTTGGTCTAGAGCGATGTAAATGAATATTGGAATTCCGATGTTGTTTAGAAGGATTGAAGCTACCAACATGTTTAGAACTGACCTGTTGAAGTCTGTCCAGGTTGAGTGCTTTTCGTATGCTGATAATACCCGGATTAGTCTTGCTACGGCAAAATTTACGATTACTGTGATTATTGATGGAATTATCGTCGCTGCTCGGATTGAATCTGCGCTTTCATTTTCCTTGTTCTCGTTCACTTTCAACTTCCAAACCGCTGTTCCAGCCATGATGGCGCATGCGACCCCGATTAACAAAAGAGCAGCAACGACGGTGATCAACCTGCGATAGAACTTGTGTGAAGCTGGAACAGCCAGGTTTTCCCAGTTGATGTCAGTGTGGTCAGGAGCTATCTCTGCATAGATGTAGTTTCCTTTGAAGTTGTGCCTGTTGTTGCGGAAACAAGGAAACAGCTTGTCGAAGAAGATCTGAACGTTTGATCGATTCATTACTTCAGCAATTTCGCGAGTTGCAATCTGTGTTGAAAATGAAATAAAAGCAACAGAAGCCATTTTTTCAGTATTCATTTGTCTAAGCAGTTCTTTTTTCTTCTGTTTCAGATCTTCAATATTAACTTTGCAACCATCACAGTCTTCCAATTCAGTATGAAAACAACAGCATTTGGTGATAACCATCGGTTTCTGATGTTTTTCATTATAACTTCTAACAAGCGAGTATTGAAACTTCCAATCATTGAGTAGCTGAGTAGTTTTCATATATTCTGAAATATCATAAGTAGGGACCATTTTAACAATTTTCATCAAATTTGAAGTAAAATGTTCTTCAAAGTGACTTTTCAAATCCTCAGGTTTATATTGCGCGGGTAGTCCTCTAACAACAACAGTGAAGTCCGAAGGAGTGGTAGTAAAAGTATCTAAATCAATAGACTGTTGCTTGATCTTTGCAATAACCCACATATAAAAAAACACCAAAACTCCACAAACACTGATATGCAACAAAGGCTGCCAGAAGCTCACATTGAAATCTTTTCCATAAGTTGCAGGAGTCAACAAGTTAAAAGACTGTTCATAAGTCCACTCGTCTTCCCCCTGCAAAATATTATCAATAAAACAAGGAATGCAAGCCGCGATACTCACAAAGACCAATGCCGAGATTGAATACCTGCTCAATTTAAAGATCATGGGAAAACTAGTCCCGAGTCCTAAAAGTTCTTCAGGAGGGCAGCATAAAGAAATAAGGCTTCCGTAAACAGGGACTCCACAACAAGGGCAGACTTGTTTTTCGTTTCTTTTGTCGAGGTCCTCGACAGGTGAGTCTAAATAAACGCTTCGAGATAAGGAGTGCATTTCAGCAACTTGGACACTGGCAACAAGAGACTCTCCTAAAAATGTGGCCTTGTCTTGGAACTTTTTATGTTTTTTCTTTTCGATTCGATGGTCAGTGGGAGCGATTATGTCTGAGTCCGACATGATTAACTATTAAATATACACAAAAGCTTCGAATCTGAGAATTGTGGATCTGCTCAGACGCTTCTCGGAAGGGTCTAGGACCAGGAACTCTTTTATTCTTCTTGGGGGAAGGACTATCGGCAGGTCGTCGTCAGCCACTATTCGATGGAAGTACCCTGTCGCGGCTTCCAGGTAATAAATTCCTTTCAATCGCTGCTCATCATTCAAGGCAAGGCCGAAGCTGGGCTCAGTACATTTTTGCATCAAACTTTCTAGCGTTTTTAGTGTCTGAAGGTTTTTTTCTCCTGGCAGGAAAAGTTCTTCCAAACAGTGAAGCACTCGGTCTAAGTTGTTGTCTTCTGAACTCGTTAAGGCTGTTGTGCTTGTGTTGAATGATTTTCGTTCGGTTAACTTTTGGATTTGAGGACTTGGAATTTCTTGGTATGTTATTGGTGACAGGGCTTTTCGTTGCTCGATTATCTTTCGGATTGTTGATTCGTCATCTGAATTGGAGTCTAAGGATTCCTCGTGTTTTAAATAATTCACTCCTCGCTTTGATAATTGGGCTTTCACCATCTCTGGTGTTATGATCACCGGCTTTGTGTAGTTTTTTGGACTTGATGATTTTAAAGTTTGGACAAGTTCATCTGATGTCTTGCTCATTGTTCTTCGATGCATATGTCGAGGTTTGAGCGACTGCAGGTCAGATGGATTGATAATTGGTTGATTCGATGGTTGGAGCTGCGAACTTTGATTTTTTACGGTATTTTTCTGCATATTATATAATCGACATATAAAAAGAATTCAATCTTCAACTCAGTGTTCCAGCCAATCCTTTAATCCATAAAACCTTAAAAACTCCAAACAACAAATAAACATTTATTAATGGCGAACGAATACTTAAAGAAGCAACTTCTATCATTAACCATCACAAAAGACGAAAAAAATACTCTTCAGAGCCTTTTTAAAGAACTTGATTCAAAGGTTTTATTCAACTATCGTGTAAGTCTCTTCACAAAAGCTGGAATCGACCCAAAACCATTGAAAAAGCTTAAAAAAGCTGGAAAGTCACTTGATTTAAAAGCAATTCGAAAGATTTACCTGGAAACTTTTGAAAAAAGCTTAGCTCTTAACAAGTTAGTGGCTTTGAAATTCATTAAAGATCAACGAGCAAGAGAAAAACGGAAAAAAGACAGAGAAAATTCAGAGCATCGCAAAAAAGAAGCAGAACTTCTGATGCAGGAAAAGGAAAAGCAAGACTTACTGATGCAAAAGAGTTTGGAAAATGAGAAAAAACTTGAAAAACTAAGAATTTCTTCAGAAAAAAGAAGAGATCTGATGAAATATTATCAAGAAATCGATAGTCCTGTCAAACCTATGCCTCTCTTCAAGCAAATAGAAGAAAACTACAACTTACACCAGCAGATGCCTGAACTTGAAAGAAGAAAAAAAGAACTAGAAAATAAAAGAATGATGTTTAAACCAATTTCGCTCTCAGAAATCAGAGAACATGCTGAAAAATCAAAAAAACTCTTAGAAGACCTTCAACACAAAAGAAAAGCTGAATCTTGCAACCTTAATGACAGCAAGTCCAAAAAACTAAAAACTAAATTCACAGAAGCGATACTCGAATATGACCGTCAATCAAAAGAAATCGAAGAAAACAAAAGAAAAAATCCAAAACAACTACTTGATAAAAGAAAAGAATACGGAAAAGTTATTTCTGAACTTTATCAGCCCAGTCTTGACAGGTTTAAAGAACAAGAAATGAAACTCATCAAAGCTCGGTTGGAACTTCCTGTAAGATTCAAGCTTAGAGACTCTTCAATGACTGAAAGCGATTCAAACTGCTCCAGAAGTGTTTCAGTCCAGCCTAAAAAATGGAAAAAAAACTTAATGATTCCTGAACCGGCTGAAAAAAAACAAGGCTTCAAAGTTGATTATTTAGGGCAAAGAAGAAAATCCAGGGAAAAAAGCGTAAAAATTAATAAAAGTATGATTCTGTGGGAAGAGGGTCTAGAAAAACTATCAGATCGAAATGAAAAAATGTCATTTTTGAAGAAAAAGGCGAAAATTATGGACAGTCAGGTAAAAAACTTAGAAATTCGATTAAATAGCAAAAGACTCAACATCGACATGGCCGAGCAAGTGAACGACCTGATAATTAATTCCATTCGTGCAAAGCTTAGCTATCTAGAGTGAAATCATGCAAAAACCTCCTAACTCTAAACATTTTCCCATAATTCTCAAATTCTCAAAATTTCTTAAATTCACCTATTTCAAAAAATTTTCAAATTTTCATCTTCTTTCAACATCAAAACTTCAACCTTTAATCCAGAGCCGAACTTTCAATCATTAGAAATTCCTGAAAATTAAGAAAAAAAATAGAACCTCTTAAAATAATTAAAATCTATGGACCAAAAATTTACTCCTACTCCTGTAACAGGCGATATGTGGATGGTCCCATGTTACATCAACCGAGAAGCAAACACTTACCAACCCATCTGCAGTCCTCTTGAAAGCGAGTCTCTTACAATTAACATTAAAAAACCCTGGTCAGATGAAGAAGACCAGGCCCTTGAAAATCTTGTAAAAATTCAGGGAAAAAGGGCCTGGGCAGGCATCTGTCGAGAAATCAACAAACTTTTCCATTCAAGTCGAGAAGTCCGTAAAGGAAAGCAATGTCGAGAACGGTACTTCAACCATATAAACCCTTCTTTGAAAAAAGGGCAGTGGCTTCCAGAAGAAGACCAGTTTATTCTAGAAATGCAGACTTCTAATGGAAACAAATGGAGTGAAATAGCGAAAAATTTGCCTGGAAGAAATGAAAATCAAGTAAAAAATAGGTGGAAAAGCTTACTTAATAGGAAGAAAGGAGATATTAAAGAAGGGTTTAAAATAGAAACTCCTGTCGCTGTCTCACCTCCTACTGCTTTTGTCGGGTTTAAAGTCGATCAAAATTTCTCATCTTTAGCTGAAATGATGAGGATTCAGTACTTTTCACAGTGTAATGAAGCCACACCGCCTTTCCACTTGTACTTTGCTTAACAGGTATAATAAGAATATGATTAAAGTTAAATGAGGATTATGAAAAACTACCTGGTTTAAGGGTTAGAAGTTAATTTGAATCACTCTGGCCATGAGCCTTGGCTTTTAGAGAATTCGTCTGGTTGCTCTAAGTGAGTCCTTTTTTTACACTTTAGAAGAACAAGGCAGAGAACTGCCAGGACTGAGTAGATCATTGCTGAGTAAAAACAGGTCATACTTGATGTTTGCTTGTTTGAGATTTTTAGGTATTTGTAATCTTTCATTAAAGCGATTGCCAATGCGCACTATTTAGTGCTTACCAGACTAAGGCATGAGAAAATTGAGAAGTACATGCAAAACTTTGTGCAAAACAAAAGCTTTCCCATATATATAATGATCGGCATTTTTAAAGTTAAATATCTAGTTTAAAACCTATATATTTTATTATATCTTTCAGAAATATTCATAACCCAATACTTTTATCATATGAATTTTAAAACCTCAGAAAATAGCAAAAATCTCTACTTTTTTAATTTTTAGTCTTTAAATATAAAAATCCTTGAATCAGAATTAAATTAGTTAATCATAATTGTGATAAAACCCTGAACTACTAAAATCTCAAACAATTCTTGCATTTAACTCTAATTATTTAATTACTGAACAACTAAAGCCGCTCGGTGATAAACATGGTATCTCCATTCATATCCTCATAATGAAGTAAGTTCCTATAAGAATTCAAACTTCGATCCTGAAGATTATTTAAAACCTTCTGTTTTTTCCTTAAATTGACTGAAACCTGTTCAAGTTTTCCAGCAATTTCAGCTTCAGTCTTACGAGTTTTTTCAAGTTCATCCTGCAACTTTTTAATTCTAATAACCAGGACTTTATTTTTGCTATCAAGTTCTCCACTAATGACTCCTAATTTCCTATTCAACTTTTCATTATGTTCTCCAATAATCTTTTGAATCGTATCATCTTTCAAGTCTAAAGCTTTGTATTCTTCTTTCAACTCTTTGAATTTCTCTTCGAATTTTTTTTGACTTTCCTGAATCTCTTTCCAACTTTTGACTGTTTTCGCATTCAACTCTTCTAATTTCCTTGTCCTTTTCATGTAAAGTCCGATTTCAGTGTTAAGTTCATTGAACTCCTGAAAGTTCTTTTCAGTTTCACCAGTTTCTAAAACAGTTTCTAAAACTTTTTCTCGAATTTTTTGTTTTGCTTCTCCTTTTTTCATGTTTTCGCCGAAGTGGTTGACTTTAGTCTGTAGTTCTTGAATGTCTTCTTTCAATTTGTTCTCATATCCAGGGTCACTTAGAAGTTTGAGTCTTGCTTCAACTCGATTATGTTCGTTTCTAAGTAAAAGTTACTCGTAGTACTCTAAGTTTCTTTTCAGATGTTTTAATTCGAGCTCAGGATTCGTTTCTGGTCTTGAAGTGCTTGAAAGCTTGTTTTTTGAAGAGATTATAAGATTGTTGAGCTTTTCGTTGAAGTCTTTCAGCTTTGTACGTAGTTCTAAGTTTTCTTTGTGCAGTGAAATTATTTCAGGGTTTTTTAGGGAGAGACTCACGAATTGGTTTTTTTTTGTTGTGGACTGGTTTCGAGGACTTTTGCCTAGTGGGAGTGATTGTAACTTTCCTGGGATACTTGTTGAACGGTTTTTTTTCATGAGTTTATTATTTTTAGACGGTTTTAAGTGTTGAAGTTGAATTTTTAAGAGAGAGGGAAGTAATGGATGTTTAGGTTTGATTGTGTTGATTATGAATTAGAATGGAATTGAGAATTTGTGAAAGAATCTAGAATATTTTATGGATTTAGCTGAAGGGATATTAGGTACTTTTTATATTGAAAGTCTCTTGGGATGGAATTAAATTTGATAACTTAAGGGTTTGACTATAAACAAGTAGTGCTTGTTTCTAGAATATTTAATTATATTCATAACTATAAAATGGTGATATTTGACCCTTGATCATCTATGGGTTTTAAATAAGTAAAATACTTGAGAAATACTCTAGTTTCTCATCATATTTCATATTGAAAACTTATCTAATCTTAATACCCTCCCTTTAATCAATTGAATTTTCAATCAAGTGCATTAAAAATTTTGCAAATCCTTTAATAATATCTAAAAAGTCTAGATCAATTAAATCATAGAAACCCATGCTGACGTCAAGATATAGACTCCAAAAGTCATTAAGGTTTGTCCGAGTTTTTTACACTTTTGTATAAGTTCCTCATGACAAAGATCATAATAAACAACAGAAACTAAAATATCGAGCGTAACCTGGAACAGAACTATTATTTTAAATTTGAATTCAATTTAAAAATATTCATTAATTCTTAATTATAGACTATTTAGTTAACGCGATTAATCAAGTTAT
This sequence comes from Stentor roeselii, assembly GCA_006503475.1. Lineage (NCBI taxonomy): Eukaryota > Ciliophora > Heterotrichea > Heterotrichida > Stentoridae > Stentor > Stentor roeselii. The sequence continues at coordinate 73,786 of RSEH01000090.1, read as the reverse complement.
AATTTTCAAATATTTAACTCTTACTTTTTTTATTATCTTTAACTGAATAGTCTCATTAACTTATCTAAACTTACGTTATTAACTTTGCTGTTTTCAATAAATTCAAAAGCATTTCTCTTCTAAAGCTTCTAATATCTAATAATTTAACCTCCTTCTGTTGTGCAATAATTTCAGCTACTTTGCAAATAAAAATTCCAGTATCCTTCAAGCTGATATTTTCCAGAACCTGCGGAACCACGTCAGGATACAAAAATTTTTCATTTACATTCGATTGCTTTCTGATATTCGAGTTTAAAATAAATCGGGTAAGTGGAATCAAAAATCTTTGATAATCATTTTCAGTTCCATGAGCATCGTAAATCCGAGTAGCTCCAGTTTTCAAGTTAACCACAATGAGAATCCAGTAAATATCAAAATAAGGAATAACCAAAAAACTAAAATCAAAAATATTCACCTTCGGCTGCGGCATAACATGGTGACTCCCAAACAAAATCTTCGAAAACCTCGAATTAAGCACCACAATTTTATCAACCCTGTTCCCATTAAGCACCCTTTTAAAATTCGACTTAACGACGGACATATAAGAATCAACTACTTTGAAATTTAAATCAAAACCTTCTCTAAAACACAGAAGTTCAGCTCTAGTCAAAAAAGTTTTCCCAAGTCTGACAATGACTTCATTTTCAGGTAAATGCGGATTAAGCACTTCATTTATAAGACTTTCAGTTGATTCAGGGTCGTTTCCAATGAAAATCCTTGAATTTCTCGCTGAATTTAAAGGTTTTGTCAAGTCTGGCTTGATAACTTTCGCGTTGTTTAGATTATCTGATTGCAGATTAAGTCTAAGAATATCAATCGCGTTAATCCCTTCTTTTTCAGGCGCATGTAAAAGGAAGCCGGGAATAAGCTTCGTCATTATTTGCTTTTTGCAGAAGATCTTCTTATAAGCTGCTTCTTTCTGGTCAAGTGAGTTAAAACTCCGCCCTGAAAGACTTTTTTTCGCATTGGAAGGGTTTCGAGGAGTTGACATTAAGATTAATTATTAAATGTTGCTTTGAAATCGTTGAATGACTCTTGGAAGACTTTTTCAGAGCTTTGGTCGAATGAATCTTGAATTGAATTAATTTCAGCCGGTTTTCGACTTTGAAGGGAAAGTTTTAGCTTATTTTTGAAGAGTTTTAAGGAAATTAGAAGGTCACAACAGGCGAGCAAGGCTTGAACAAGGACTAAGAAGTAAATCAAGTAATTCACAGTTAATTCGAGCTTTTCTTTGAAAGGGTCTTGAGGTTCATGTGTCAAGGTCATGATTAAAACTTGGATGGATAGGATTGAAAACTCTGAAAATGACTTGGAAATCATTATCAGAGGTCTTTTGAAGGGAAAGTAAATGAAAATGAAGAAAAATTCTAACATTGAAGAGCTGATGTTTAGAGTTATTTGAAACTCTGGGAAGTGTCCTAGAAAAATTTGAGAAATGAGGAATATTGACCTTCGAATCAGGAAAATAGTAAAAAATTGAGTGCTTAGAAAACCGTTTGAATTTCTGAAGTCTTGATAGAATGTTGACCATTTTAAATTAAACTCAGGGTTCAGAGGACTCATGATTTTTTCTCTGTTTTTGTAAGTAAGAACCGTTAAAAATATCGGGGAAAGGAAAATTGCCAGCTAAGTGAAAATTACAATAAAAAGTGAATGAAGGATTATCAAAGAAATCAAATTAAAATTTAAATCTTCTGAAGGTAAATTGAAAAGTTGCTTGAAAGAATATATTCCTATGTCGACAGAGCATGATAAAAATAATCGAATCGGGTACTTATAGCAAAAAACAAAGAAAATTGAGGAAAAAAAACTTTGAATCCTTCCCTTAAGCACTTTTTTTCCTAAATAACTAAAAATCGCCAGGACTGCTCCAAAAATAAACAAATAAATCAAAATACTTACCTCAGGCAAATCATATTTTTGCCAATAATTCTCCATAAAATACTTTCCTTTCCCATTCATCTCAAAAAAAGCTCCAAATTCAACATCAAAGTATTTAGAAAGTCTCGAAACCACATTAAGCTCTTTAAAAAAACCTCTGAAATTTTCACTATAATTTAAACAGTTCATCGGCAGGTAAGAAACAATTTGAAAACTAGAAAAAACTCCCCAAAAAAATGCAAAATCATAAAAAAACCCAGAAATCACAGCAACAGTTAAAGAAAACTCTAAACCTTTCAAAGAAGTCTTCTGAATATAATCTCGAGCAGAGGTAATAAAAGGGTCATTAAACAAGAGATGAGCTTTTAACTCACTTTGTAGATAAAGAGACTCTTGAGTGCTAAAAAGTGGAGATTTTTTAACAATAATCTGAACAAAAGCGTTTTCCTCGATGATAGCTGTAGACCTAATGAAAAACCTGTAAAGTTCATTGGAAATTCTTCGAAACTTAACGCTTGGCTGTTGTACATCCTTGACTTTCACCTGAAAGTCTTTTCTTTCCAGCGGGTGCTTCAAGCTTTCATTAAAAAACAGATTCACGACATTCCCTTCACTTACACGAATCTCTGCAGTGAAAAAGTTTCTTCTACAAAGACCATCTTGACTGAATCCTTTTCTCGGACATTGACATTCTCCCGACTTCTTCATAAAAAAATTCGTTCTACATTCCAAACATTTCCCTTCCTCACACTTTTCGCATCCTTTTCCACAAGGTTCACATGCAAGTTCTCGAATGAAAAAACCTGTCATGCATTCAATACAAACCTTTGAACTACATTTCTTGCAATTCAAGCTACAAGCTTCACAAGACTCTTGCTCCACCCTGAACCCTACGCGACACTTGCAAGAACTGGACTCTAAATTAAAACCTTCTTCACATTTCAAGCATTTTTCTTCATCTTCGCAGGTAAAACAGTTAGGGACTTGGCAGGATTTACAAGAAAAGTCTTGAAAAAAGTACCCCGAAGGGCAAATGCAATGATTTTCACTGGAAAAAGCAGTTGAAGGACAAAGGCATTTTTTTTGGTTTTCTTTGAAAATACATGATTTTGAAGGACATTCACAGGTCAGACACCCGAAGTCTGAACATGACCTGCAACCTTTTTCACAGTTTTTTCCTGAGGAAGTCTTGGAAAGGTTGAAATTTTCTGATGGGCAGAAAAATTTTGAATTTTCAATGATTCCGACAGTGCACCCGTTGACTGAATCAGTAAAAAATTCACTTAAAATGAATTTATTGATAATTACGAAGTTCCAGATGAAGGTCTTTATGGAAAAGAACTCTGAAGGTTTTCCTCCTATGTAAAGAGGTTGGAAAGAAGTAGAAAATAAGTAAAAAGGACTGGGAATTACTTTCTCGAGATTTGAATTTACCCAGATTTCGACTTGATTTGGTTGAAGCAGAAGTCGAAGCATCTGCCATGAAGATCTTTTAAGGATCTGAGTCGCTTTTAACATGCTCTGGTCAGGTGAAAAGTTGTCTTCGATCACCAGTGATGAGTTTAAAAGGATAAAAGATTGAGAAAAGGACGAGTTCAATGATGAAGAGAATAAAAATTCTGTGTCTGAAAAAGAATCAGGCAGAAGGTAAAGCCAGAAAATGACTGAAAATTCGGAGAGACTTGATTTTGGAAAAGATAATTCTTGAGGTATTGTTATCAGGCTGTTTTTATTTGAAAAATAAGAACCACGGTCTGAACTTACTGTGTCTTGAGGGTCTTCGTTTGAGTTTTCACCGTTTATTCCATTGTTCATATTTCCGGAGTAGTCGTAGAAAATCTGCCCGAAATTACTAGAAAATCGATACTCGACTATCTTTGAAATCGTTGATTGAAAAGTTAGAAACATCCAAAAGGCCATTTATTGTTTAAATATTTCAAAAAGAAATAATTCTAAAATTTAAGAGTCTTAAGCTTCCTAAGTTTTTTCTACAAAAAAAATCAACCCTTTCCAAAGTCACTATCCTCTAAACTCTTTCCTTCCAACCCTAAAAAAATCCTTCCAAAAACAATCATAAATCCTCCAACATTGAAATCTTCCATTCAAGTATTTACTATTATTTCAGATACTTCTGAATACTAAGCATATCTTGTTTGAACTTCTGAATAGAACTGATGATATTATTATGATGAGCATTTACAATACTTTCATTTTCCTCAATAGACTTGAAAGCAAACCCTTTCGAAAGTTCCTGAATTTTGATGTCTTCCCAAATGCCTTTTTTCCTCGGCACGAAGTTAAATTTCCTTTCCAACTGAAACAATTCTCTAGTTTTATTCATTTTTTCCTTTCCTAACACCCTAGAAACTTGTTCAGCCCTTTCAAAGCTTCGACAAACTTCATTTGGACTTTGATTCGACCTAAAGTTAAACTTTTTCGGTGATCTTTTGTTAAAAGATTGCTTGTTCCAGTCATAATTAATCGAATAAGTCCCAACTGCAGGAGTTTCGCTGTTAAGAGGATTTTTTAGAAGGATTTTCTTGCTCGCCACGATTTTTTTCCCTGTTTTTAAACTCAAGTTGCGATTTTTGCCTTGTTTTGAAAACTTCTGAGAGTTTGACTTGATTAAACGGTTCAGGCCGTCTCTTTCGTTGTGAAAAGGAATGAATATGTCGGGGGTTGGAAGCGATTTGAACTGAGGACTTTCACAGAATTCTTGAAGAACGGATTTTGAGATGTGGGATAAACTTGGCTCTTTTGACTTTTTTGAATGGGTTGGGCTGAGTCTCCAGTTGTAGATGTTTTCGGTTTCTTCCATTAGAGTATAAGAAAATGAATAGACGCTGAAGATATTATTTTGTTTTAATGAAAGTAAAGAAATTGAAGGTAGATTTGAAGAGGTTAGGAATTAAGGTGGTTTTAATTAAGTAAAAAAATAAGCGGGTTTTAATTGAAATAAAAAAATTCAGGTGGTTTTTAGGAAAGGGATTAATTGGAGTGGGTTTAAATCAAGAAAGAAATTAAAGAATTGTGGAATTAAGAGGTAAAGTGGCTTCTAATAAATGAAGAAAGCCAAATAATTCTCTTATCACCTTGAAAATAAAATTTTTATAAAAATACCAAAAAAAATCGTTGTTAAAAGTTTCTTAAATTTCTAAATATTAAAAAATCTAATCCAAAGACCTCCGAGCTCTTCTAATAGTACATCCCATATCTTTCACATTAAAATTTGCACTATTAACAGTAACATACTGATTAGGATAAGCAGGTAGAGGCATAGTGCTATCCCCTCTCACAATCTGATAACTAGGAAAAGGTACATGTTTCAAGAAATTGGCCTTAGTAGTCGATTCCGGCGGTTTAGTATTCCCAGCAGTGCATAAAATATTGGTATTAACATGAGGACTTGCCATTTTGCTCGGCTTTCCAGGCGAATTCGAGTAAAAATTGTTATAAGTCGTCGTCGCGTTGAACTTGACACCAGCTGCAACAGGCATAGAGACTTGTTTAATCATCTCAGTTTTCATCGGACCTCTGTCAGCGAAATCTTGCTTGTAAGTACTGCTCGCGGATAACTTGTAACCTGACTTCTGTGCTGGTGAAGTCGCTGCTTTTATGTTAAACGACTTGTCTACCTCCCAGGCTTGGAAGTCGTGGCTTGTTGTTGTCTCTGACTCTAGCTTGAATTGACTTTTACGGTATGTTGTTGAGGAGGATGTTGGACGGTTTGATACGGAATGGCGTTTATAGTTTAGCTTGTAAAATGAATTAAATGTTGAACGAGGGTAACGTTTTGAGCTTGGCTTTGGACAGATGTGACGCCCGCATGTGCATCTCGAACAGTAGCAGTAGTTGTGTACATGGTCTGCTTCAGTCACCATATCGAGGTTCAGACTGTCCAGAAAACATTTGGAAGTAGTCATTATTAGTTTAACTGATTTTTAATACTTCCTGATGAATGTTGAAGTATGATAAAGAAGAGACAGGAGACTTCAGAGTGAATTTAATAAAATACTTTAGTTAGTTCAAAAGGATTATAAGAATAGAGAAGAGATATACACATGAATATTATAAATATTTCGAAGTTTTAAATAAGGATTACAAAGAATTGTCAGAAGGACTAAGTGAATATTTTGAAATATTATCAAGAAGATCATTATCTTTATATTCTTCTATTCCTTAATTTACTAATTTCCTATAAAAATTTCAGGTTCAGGGCAGTCTTCGAGAGATTATTGCGATCCCACAAGCTATCTATTGTCACCTGATCAATCCTTGTCAAATAACTGGAAAACTCATCAAGCAGTTCATTTTTTTTCGGTGAATTTGAAGAAGTCCTCAATTTATTGACAAGAAACTCCTGAAACTTTTCCTGCACCATCGAATTATAATCATCTAGTCTGCTGTTAACAGGTGACTTTCTAACCCTAACAGGACTGCTAAAGCTAAGTCGCCTTTTAAACTCTTTCGAATTTTTAAATTTTTTGACACTTTTACAACCTTTCGAGACACTTTCCATTTCCACAAAAGGAAACTTATTAGTTTTAGCCATATCCTCATCTTCAAAGTCATCAATCAAGTTACTTTCAAAAATATCGAGTTTATAATGAAAAAGTCCATAAGTCCTATAATATTCCAATGAATACCTAACAAGGTCCCAAATAATAAACCCAGTGAGAGTTTTATCAATACAAGTAAGAACTTCAGGAGGTGTTTTTTGAATCAATCGATTGACTTCTCGAGCAATTCGAAGACTGATCATTTCTTCATCAAGGTAACTTTTCGTCTTCCTGATCATCTGAACAACATGTCCTGGGTTTCTCGAAAATCGACTCATTGCGAGCATCGGGTCCTCATATCCCGGTCTGGGGATTGTCGGGTCGATTTCACAGTAAAACTTTAAAAATCCATAACAAACTACTTCGATTTCTTTAGCAGGGCTTAAAATATTCCTGAAAATCTGTATTTTTCTTACGTTTATCACACGAGGAGTGACTCTGTTGATTCGAATCTTCAACTCGACTAGGCATTGGTCTAGGTTTGTGCCGAAGGACTCACGCATTGGAACTGATACGCCTTGGGTGAAGTGCTCTTTGTTTCCTATCATTCCGCAGATTCTTGCCAGAAGTCGAACTAGGTCTTTTATCATACTTGTGCAGGAGTACTCGTATATCTTGCAGAGAAGGTTTAAAGCTGCATCTACTTGGCTGTAAAATTCGAAAGTTATGTTTGATAGAGACATGCAGTCGGATAGGATGTTTCGCATTGGACCTACTTGCATGTAGGAGTGCTCGGTTATTGACTTGTGCTCTGATATTGTTTTCACGATGTCGGATAAGTAACTTTCGAGCATTAAAAGGGAAATTGAGTTGTCTGGACTTTTGTATTGATATGTTGCGTAATGAGATTTTGATGATAAAACACTAAGTTCAGTGTTTTTCCTTTTAGGACTTCGATGAGATGGTGGAGGTGAATCAGTTTTCTGCATTTCCAATTATTATCAAATCTTAAACATGCAAGAGTCTCCTCTGCTAAAAAACTCAATGGACATCGAAGAAGAGCTGGCCTTAATCAAAGCGAAGCTGAAATCAAATGAGTCAAAACTATCCGAGTCAGACCTTCAACTCTCTGGAATCTACGAAGACCAAGACCTGAACCGAATTTCCAACTTGAGTTCATCACTAATTGATTTAAAAATCTCTGAGATAAATCAAAGACTTTACCCGCATCTCGCTGATCCTGAAAGATGCAGAACACTTGAAAAGTTACTAAAAGAAAAAGAACAGACAATCCAAGCTTTTCAAGCACATGAGAAGGAACTAATATCACAACTCGACGATTTATCTGATCAGATAAACCAATACGAAGTTGACTTCCACTATTTAATCAACCAAAACCAACTCGCAAACCAACACATTAAAGAACTAAAACTTTTACTAGAAGCCAAAGCCGGCCGTGAAGAAAACATTTATTTAAACCAAAAATCAAAGCCGAACTACAAACTTTACTCAGAACTAGAACTTGCAGTATTTTTTAAATAGAACGACGAGAACTCACGACTTGTCAAAGAACTTGACCTGGCTCAGGACTTGAAAGACGAATATGAAAATAAATTGAAAGAAGCAGAGCTAAAATATGAAGAGTTGCTGAATGAAATCACGAGTTTAAAGAAAAGCAACTTGAGCTGTTATGACGAAAGACTTGTGGAAACTGCGACTGTCGAGTTTTATAGAAAGGTCGTTTTGGGACTTGAAAGCGAGATCAAGGAACTAAGAAGTGAAAATGAATTCTTTAAAGTAAAAAACGCGGAACTGGAAAGTTTAATGAAGAGGAATACTCAAGAAAGTAGCTTTATGAAGGAACTCATTCAAGAACTTGGAGTTGCTAGTGAAAAAGATCTCTATAAAAAAGTACTTTTTCTTGCTGAAGTTGCAAAACAAAGCAAAGAAATCAGACAATTCGTACAGAAGGTCTCAACAATCATCACGAAGAAGTCAGGAAAAAAAGACTTGAATTTAAAAGAAATCACAAACTACATCCAAAATAAGTTAACATAGAATAAAGCTTAAAAATCCTTTTTTTAATAAAAAATCTTCTCAAGTTCCAGATCTGCCAGAATCTCAACAACCATTACGAAGAAGTCATGAAAAAAAGACTTGAATTTAAAAGAAATCACTTTATTTAAATAAGTTAATATATAATAAAGCTTAAAAAATCCTTTTTTCAATAAAAAATCTTCTCAAATTCCAGATCTGCCAGAATCTCAACAACCATCACGAAGAGATCATAAAAAAAAACTTAAATTTAAAAGAAATCACTACATCTCAAATAACTTAAATAGCATAAACCTTAAAAAATCCTTTTTTCAATAAAAAACCTTCTCAAATTCAAAATTTGCCAGACACCAGAAAAAAAAATCACCAAAGTCTGAACCAAAGTAAAAACCAAGATCCTTCCATGAACTTCCTCACTTTCATCCTTAAACTTTGCTTCTTTTTCCCTATCATACTGTTGAACTTTGATCAAATCTTCAGTCCTCTGGTTGAGACTTTGAACGATTTCATCAATATGCAAAAGTTCATCTTTTTTCACGAGATGTTCATGAACCTCATAATTTTGATAGTTGTCAAGTTTTATCTCAACTCCAACTTTTTCATTAGTCCAGCGTCGAGTTGTTTGAATGCAAACTCGATGCTTTCCTGACTCTTGGCTTGTAAATGAAAACTTTCCAGTTTCTCTGAAAACTTGTTGAAAAATCTGACTGGACCTTGTGTTAAGAACTCTTAACAAGACCCCATCTTCAGGCATGTCCTCAGGAGGCCGGTTGAAAAGTCCATAAGTCGCAAAAATAACTATTGAATCAGGCAAGTCAAGTAAAAAGCAAGTCTCCTTTTCAGGTGGTAAAAGGTAAAACACAGCAGAAATCTGAGAAAAAAGTAAAAAAAGTAACGATTTTATCATCAAAGCTAAATAATAATGGGCTGTTCAATCTGCACTCAAAGAAAAAAACCGAAAATCAACATCGACCATCATCCTAAAGAAACCACTCAAGAAAACGGTGAAATCTTTCCACAGACAGAGATAAATTTATATACAATAAAAGAAGAAAGTGCAAAAAACGAAGAATCCTTTATCCCTTCTCGAGCTCACTCTAATATTCCATGCCAATCTCAGAAAAGTTATGATTTTTCAAGTAGTTTGAATATATAAACTTAATGAAAGATTCTTAACATTTATTAAGAAATTGCCAGTCTCTGCTCTTCAGAGTCTAAATACGAGGAGTGAGTCGTGTTGATCAGTTCGAATTCGGACTCAGACAGTTCTCGACTTTCAGTTGTATGAAGCGCCTGGACTATTGACCGGACTGCCACTCGATGAAGGACTTGACAGGTAATATTTTCTTTATTTTTTACCTCAGGACCTTCGACAGGTGGGCAAAGAACTTGCAAAAAACTCGCTTTTTTCTCTTGAAGTTGATTTTTTTTGTCATTTGACTGACGAGCCGAGCGGATTTTTTCCGATCCTGGAAGTGAAATAAAGGAAAGTCCAGATCTTTCTTTAAGGCTCAAGTTGGACTTGGCAGAGAGGCTTGGAAGGACTCGAGGAGTGAAGCCGAAGAAGTAACTAAAAGCTTTCTGAACAGAGGAAATCGCTTTAATTATATTCATATTGTTTATAAAGCCTGTTGAATTAAAGGAATCGTCAAGAGCAGTGCTCTGACAGTCTATTCAATGATATAACCATTAGACATAATAATAACATGAGAGAATTTCTATTCACTCACAGAAGAGTCATGAAGCACCTTGAATCGTCTCCGGACCCTGAAAGTCAATTGAAAACTCCAGTCATGACTATTTTTATCAAAGCAAAAAGATTCAAAGATGAAGGACCTCCTGTGACCGTTCCGGAATTACCTCAAATTTCAGCACCTTCTTCACCGAAAATCTTCCCTACACCGAAAAAATACCTAAAAACTCGTCATAGACAAATGGATCCTTCGATGTGGGAATCAAAACTTTCATTCAAACATACTTCGGATTGTGATACTTTCGGATTTTCTAGAAATGAGTTCACTGCTAATGCATATAGCAACTCAGATCTTGTGGAATCTGTCGTGAAAAAATATACGATTTTTCCATCGAGTTTTAAAGTTAAAAAGGTATGCAAAACTGCGAATTCGGTTTATTATCCGGTTTCTCCAGAAAGGTTGATTCTTTCTCAGATGAAAGAAAATGGATGGAAAAAAAGGGAGTTTAAGAATGAAAAAACTGGCTCGAGTACTCCAACCCCTCAAAGCCGTAAGCCAAGTTACATAAGTAAAAATTCCTACAAAGCCAATTTTTTTTCAAGTAAAATCGACAAAGTCCTCTCCAGATACAAAACAAACAGCACGAAATCTTCAGCAAAAAAAATCGTGACATTTTAGTTAATTTAAAATATCGATAATAAGCTGTTAGATGGAAAGATTTAAAAATATCCAGGCCCTGGCAAAGCACCAAAGAAGGAAGTCAGACCAGTCCTTAACAAAAGAAACCTCATTTTCAGGTACTTCACGAAACAACGGCTCGATTTCAAACAGTTCAATCGGAAGAGGACTAGTGCTGAAACATTACCCAAAAAGTGGCAACAATTCAATAAACTTAGACTTGTCGAAGGTTCACGTGGTGCAGGTTCCCTGCACCAAAAACAACTCAGCAAGACATCTAGAGCATCGAAGAGCCAACACTTTTTACCTGCAAAGGTCAAAAGAACGACTGGCAGACTCCAGGACTGGAAGAGAAAAAAAGGAAAACCTGAACATTTTCAAAGAAAATAAACTTACTCCTGCTCCAGAAGTTGGCATCACAGGAATCACGAGATTTGTAGAAAAAATGGTCCTAGCTGAGCAAAAAATGAGTTATTTTTATAAAAAGTCTAATTATTAATGTAGTTAAATCTCACTGCAGTACATTTCGATTCTAACACCAATTCCAGAGTTCCAAGTCACTGGATGCATTCTCACAGCGATCGCTTCGAAAGGTGTAAGATTCACTGAAACCACAGAAGTATCATCGTAATTTCCTGTTAAAATCTCTCCATTGTTATAATAACTCCAACTTTCCCCATCAACTGTATAAGAAACTTTAAAAGTTTTCACCCAGTTACTTGAAGAAGCCACTCCTTGAATGTCTATTTTTTTCCAAGTCATTTTATAGAAACTGCCGACCATGACCCAGTTGTTGATGTCATTAATCTCAGCACACCACCCGCTTAATCCTGTAGGTTGAACCTTGTTCAACACAACTCTCGAGACATCTCTATCAGGCTCTAAGGCAGAAGTGGCCCTGACATTAAACCCACAAGCAATTGTAGCAATCAAGGCACCATCAGGAAGGACTTTATTCGAAGTTCCTCTTGAAATTAAAACTTCAAGTCTAGTGCAAACCCTGCTAATAAAACTGACTGCAACAATTCTAATCGCCCTGGCAGTGAAAGGTTCAAGCGCCATTCCAAAAATCTCTGAATTTGAAGAAGCGCCTGTGAAAATGGTTCCATCTTTGTAGTTGTTCCAAGTGATTCCATCAGAGGAGTAGGTTATCTTGAATGATCTTATGAATTCATTCGCTGAATCTCGGCCTTTCAGCTCTATTCGACTGAAAATCATCGGCACTGGACTGCTGGCTTGAATGAACTCATCATTTGATGTTGAACCCGCGCACCAGCATTCGTAATCTTTGGTATTTACAAAGTCCATTCGGCCTCTTATCGCTGCTGCTGATGGATGCGCCACTGATGATGCCGAAAGCCGAAGAACTCCTGTTGAGACTCCTGGAAAGACATTGTTTGGAGTTTTTGAGGAATAACCTTTTACTTCGTTTATTGCGGAATGAAGAGCACCTAAAAAAGATATTGCTTGGGTTGAACAGTTTGTGGAAGGTGTCAGGCTTTTTAATTCCATGCAAGTTCGCATGTCTGATATTTTTGATTCGGTTAGGTCGTCGAGAATACTGTTGACGATTAAAGAAATTAGGGATAATAAGAGAAAGGTTTTCATTATTAACTTGGAATTAAGGTAATTGTTTTATTGGTTTTTGGTTTTTGAAAAAATTAGAGAAATCAATTAAGTTTTAGGAATTAAGGTTATTGTTTAAGGTTGAGATTATTTCTGGGATTAACTTTTTGGATATCTTGATTTTATATGAGTTTGTTGGGTATGGTGATGTTAAAGGAGATTCTTATCTTTCTTTTAGTTAGATAGGTCCTTTTATGATAAAATTAATGAAATGATTAGAATAAAATAGTTATAAGTTCCTACGAAATTCTCTACAATATTTAGTTTTAATCAACCTTATGTCGTGAATTTTTACTCTGATAAGTTTCTGATATTAAAAAAGTCAGTACTTACAGTATATATTCAAAAGAACTTAAAATTCATTCTTTTTAGATCCAATTTGAATATTTTTTATTTTATATGCATATTTATTGGCTTTATTAATAATTTACAACAAACATATCAAGGATTTAGTAATAAAAGCTATATAAAAGTTGATTCTTAATAGTCTGTAAAGTTTTAGAGTTTCAAATATTTATTTTGATGATTAAATAATTAAGAAATAATCTTAGATTTTAACACAGCATAAATACAGAAACATAATAAATCTAATAGTCCTACTAAATAATCTCATCTAATATAAATAAAAATCCCTAAATAACAGCCTTATGTCCAAGCATACTTTTAAATTCTTCAAAGCTAATCTTTCCAGTATTCTCAAAATCAACTTCTTTTAAAATATTCCTGATTTTTTCATCCGAGTAATAAAGTCCCTGTTTTTTAAACACAGTTTTCAAGTTCTCAAAAGTGATATTCCCACTTTTATCAATATCGAAATAATTAAACAAAGTCCACATCATCTGCTCATCGAGTTGAAGTCTCATACTAACAGTAGCCGACAAGAACTCTGAATAATGAATGACTCCATCATTAGCAAAATCAAGTTTCTTGAAGATTTCATTAATTTCCCTTTTCGGCATGACAACTCCTGAGTTTTTGATGCTTCTTTCAATATCCTTAAGACTCAAAAAGCCATTACCTTCCTGATCAACTTCATTAAAAGCAGCAGTTAAATTTTCAAGTTCTTGAGAACTCATATATTTAACAAGTACAGCCATAGTGGCGCGATACATGGCATTAGGCGGTTTATAAATAGATAAATTTCTGAAAATATTTCTATCAGCCAAGTTTTCCTTGTTTAAAGTGATCCACCTCATAGTTAAAGCTTCTTCAGCAGTAGGTCTTTGCTTCGGACTTTTATTCAAAAGGCTCTTCAAAAATTCAACTCCAAGAGGACTGATATGTTTAAAGACATGATTCTCAAACTTCAGATCCTCTTTCACAATACTAACAAAAACCTCGTTGTTACTAGAACCAGTGAAAGGGTAAGTCCCAGTGAGCATAAGACACATGATTACCCCAAGACTCCAAATATCACACTTTTTATCATATTTCCCTTTCAACATTTCAGGAGCGATAAAATGAGGAGTCCCTACAAAGGTCTCCATGCACATCTTCTGTTTATACAAATCTTCTGAAAAACGATGCGCGAGGCCGAAATCGATGAGTTTCAGTTCAGAGTCAGCAGCTTCATTTGAAAACAAGAAATTTTGAGGCTTCAAGTCACGATGACAGATATTTTTATTATGCAAGTGGTTGATAGCTCGAAGCATCTTTTTCATGTATCTTGCCACCATGCTTTCAGTGATTCTGCCGTTTTTTACGATAATTTCAAATAACTCACCACCTGAGCAGAACTCAGTAACAATATGAAAAAAGTACTCCTCGTCGAAGAAGTCGTAAAGTCGCACGATGTTTGGATGGTCAATCGCTGATAAGATGTCGACTTCGTTTTTCAACTGGTTTAGGTCTCCGTGAAGTTTTGACTTGGAAATGGTTTTGATCGCCACGTTGATTGATGGGTTATCAATGCGGGATCCTCTTCTAACGATTCCAAAAGCGCCTTGGCCAATTACTTTTTTTAGGACATACACGTCGGTCACTTTAAGGGGTTTTTTGGTTTCTTCGTTTAAAATGACCTTTGGGTTTAGATTTTTGATAGGGCCTGATGCTTGTTTTTTTAGACAGGAGCCCATAATTATTATTAATCAGAAAGAATTATATGGAACCTAATCTTAAATATTCTGAAGGTGAGGAGTGTTTTGGTAATCATGAGTCTGCATTTCCATCAGTCTTGAAATTGTTCTTTGAAACGCAAAAATCTCGTCGTATTGGCCTGTCTCTCCTTGATACAACTGGTCAATTCCACTAACAGCTGTGCAAACGACTTTGACTTTTCTATTATACAACTCATCAACAAGTAAAATAAACCTTCTCATTATATCTCTTTTGTAGATAGTGAAATGTGGCACACCTGTGATTATCACATGTGTGAAAAAACTTGCTAAGGCGATATAGTCAGCTGCTCCTAAGGGTTGTTCACAAAGTTCAGAAAAAGTAAACATCCCGCATTTTTCAGCCACGTATTTGCAATGAAGTTGTCGTCCTTGCATCACGGGCAAGGTATGAGCCTTTCCCTTATCTTTTCCTGTGATTTTTGTGAAAATTTTATAAGCTCTTGTTTCACTTTCATTGTTTAGAGGGTGGATAAATGTTTGAACCTCTTCACCTGCTTGACGATAGTCGACACAACTGTCGATGTCGATGATTTCGCAGTTTGATTTCAGATCGTCGATGAAGGGAAGGAATAAAAACCTTTGCAAGCCGTTGAAGTAAAGATCGTCAGGTGGACGGTTTGAGGTCGCGATTACTGTCACGCCGCAGTCCCATAGGGTACCGAAAAGACGCTTTAAAATCATTGCATCTGCGATATCTGTCACTTGGAACTCATCGAAACAAAGTAGTCGCGTTGCTTTTGATATCAGTTGAGCTACTCGAGGCACAGGGTCTCCCTTATGAGGTTCATTTAAATTAAGCTGATGTATACTATCATGCACTTCCAGCATAAACTTATTGAAATGAACCCTTCTCTTCTGCCCAATTTGCACCAAATCATAAATCATGTCCATCAAAAAAGTCTTCCCACATCCAGGACTTCCAAACAAATACGACCCTTTAATAGGTCTCCAAATCTCCACAAAATTTTCAACTTTTTTGATTTCCGTGGTGCTCGAAAACCATCCAGCATTAGTGACAGTTTTATTTTCAACAACCTTTTTAGTAGTCCTTTCAGGTGGAGTATGAAGTTCATTGAAAACCTTTTCCATGATCTCTAAAACTCTCATCTGGTTCGGATCTTTCGAAATTTTCCCTTCATTAATAAGTTTCTAGATATTTCTCACCGAGTACTGCGACATGATTCGACTGAAGCTCCTGAAGAAAAGAAGAGACTTCATTATAAATCCTGTAAGTCATATTTAATCTAACTAAGGGTTCACCGTAGTCAAGCCGATGCTTTGAGAATAAGCTCGAGTCCTGCGCTTTGAAATACAAACGTAGACTGAGATGCTGGAGGCCACGGCGACGATGGCAAAAGTAGAGAAAATGAACCAGAAGTACCATCGGTTCCAACGTGACCGATATGTATGAACTCCGAATGAATTTGATGAAGAAGACTTGTCATTTGCCTGGGTCTTCGGGTATAGATATTTCACGGGAATGTACTGGTTGTACTCTGAACCGATGAACCCTACTAAGGCCAAAGTCCCGTTGTAGGCTTTTGAAGATTTTCTTACGTATCCTAAAGGATTCGCTCGGAAGCCAAAGACGTGCAGAGGACCTCCTGATTCTAAAATTGAGATTTCGTTGAAATTGTGAAGAATCATACCTGCTTGAGTCTTCGAAGCCACCACTCGTTGGTTGTAAGTATTGTTATCGAACAGTCCAAATAACCGATCTTTGTATATCGCTGAAGTTGCATCACTTGAGTAGTTCAAAAACCTTAAATAACCTGAATCTCCTTTTATCACTGGGAAGACCAGGGTGGTAGACTCAGGAATCACATCAGCCATTTTATTTGCTGGAACGAAACCAGTTTCGAAGATCTTTGGAAAGTGGCTTATTACTCTAGGATAAGGGTTAATTGCACATTTGTAAACATCAGCTGTATTCATTATGAGCAAAACCGTTTCTTGCCCTGTTCTGTCCAAGGCTGAACTGATTACTTTTGAGTTCTGTACTTGCAAAATGTTCGTTGTTGGGGTCAGGACGAAGCCAAGACGGTAGGTGTAAGGAGCCTTGCCTTTCCATTGCTCAATGAAAACTAGTCCTAGGTCTTCGTCGATTATTAACATTGTGTTTATAGTGAAGTAGTACATGTCGATTGGCTTGAATGATGATGCGACGAATGAAAATGGTGGAGTATTCGTGTATAAACTGTTCTGTGAGATGTGACCGATGTCTGTGAAGGTAAAGCCACAGGTTTGGGATGATGTCGAGTTTACCAACTGAATTATTGTGATCTGCACTGACTCGAAGAAGAAGATCCAAGTGACTCCGTTGTCGTAAGATGATCGCAGGAATTGGACTGGATACGAAATATAATATAAACTAGAGCATAACTGTTGATTCGCCCCTAAAATTGCAATGAAATAAAAAGTTCCTCTCTCAAGTATAGACGTGCAAGCCAAAGCATAAGCATTCGGCCCTTTTAAATAAACAACCTGATAACAAACAGTATTATCTCCAATAACTGTTGTCGGAACAGCCCAGTTAAGTCTAAACGAGGACATAGTATAACTCTGAGTATTAATAATCAAACTATAGAACAACACATGGGTCGAGTTAGTAGCCACTACTTTATCATCATAATGATCAAAATACCTAAACTCTCCAAGTTGCTCCGTGACCGGATAAGTTTTGTTTTCAAGACAAAACGATTCTTTATTATTACAAAACTCAGTTGCCTTTTTAATATTATCCATACTTGAATTCACCTGAAACGCAAATTCAATATTATTCCCACTAAAAGCATTAGTCGGTATAACCGAAACAAAGTCATCTTTCGCCAAATTAATATACCCTGAGGTAAAATTGCTGTCACTATTATTATAATTTTGATTCATCTCAATAAAATTCCTGGAGTTATAAAGAGTATAGCTCAAAGTGGTTTCAACACTATGATAATTATTATAAGCTCTGAGATTCAGTTCAAATTTATACTGCGACTCGAAGTAAATATCATTAAAAGTCAATTTCACCTGAGACCAAATCGTTTGAGACAAGTCGTCACCTGGCTGAACTTCTGTAGGATAAGTCGGGTCAAATGAAGAGTTTCCATTCTGGCCGATGGTATAAGCGATCATCCTGGTGCCGTCAGTGTAATACCCTGCCACTGAATTATAATTCACTCTTGAACCTAATCCGAAGAACCCTGTCATTCCAGGATAGATTTCAGTGTAAAGCGCTGCGAACAACGACTCATAAGCATCAAATATCTGAATGTAAAACATTCCTCCTGTTATACAGACTTGACTGTAATATAACTCTGAAATTGAAAAACCTGAAGGAATGTCGCAGTGCACTAAGGGAAGAATGTCGTAATATAAAAGAGAGTCAGGCACCAAGTAAATGTTGCTTAGGTTGAAAGTCCTGATTGTTATGTAGATGTAATCTATGTCACCATTTATCACCACGTCGAAACTTTGAGGAAAGACGAGATTTGAACTTGTATAACGATATTGAGATGTACCGTTTACCTCTTCCAAGTAAATAAGACCCAGGTAGTAATCGAACACGTAGAACTTGTCGAAGATTCCGAAGGACACTGGGGTAAAATCAATGGTGGTACTGATGGTGTCTTGATTTATACTGCTTACTCCTGTCAGTTTTCCTGTTGATTCGTCTAACTCGAAGATATCAATTGAGTTTCCTGAAAGACTGTAAAAAAGTCCGTAACTGTCTAACAAGATCTGAGAAGAAGGTTCACGATTAGGAATTATATTATTCGTCACTAGGCTAGTTTTTCCACTTGAGTATTTAAAGACTGACCACTGGACGTAAAAAATTAAACTCTGATCATATCCAGTACTTTCTACAATGATAAAAACATCTCCAACATCTTCAGCTGCGACTAATGAAGTAGTCCAGTTACTTGGAAAATCATAAGAAAAAGTGCTTTTTTCTTCAAGATCCTGGAAAAAATAAACAAGCAAAAAGTCTTCATTTAAGTTAATCACCAAGTCGTTACCTAGGCCAAGTTGGAAGATCTGAAAACTAGACAAGTCAACATTTTTTTCAGCGTTGATGACGGAAGCTTGACTCCATTTACTAGGAGTGTAAATTTCAAGAGTATCGAAGTTTTTTGTTCCTTTTTTAACAGTCAGCTCATAAGTCAGGTTCGGTCCATCGAAGTAATTGCAGACAGGGATATAAGAAGTAAAGACACTGTTGTTTACAGTTAAAATATAACTGGCGAAAGAGCTAGGATGAGGATAATCGTCTCCATCATAATTCCCTCGACCTGTGAAGATTTCAGTGCTGTTCCCACTGACTCCCTGTAGACTAACTGGAAATGATTTAGAGTTAGTTCCATCAAAAGCAACAAGCGTACCAGTATAAGTATAAGGCACGTTCTGTGCAGGGAATTCCAAAAACGACCCTTTCTCAATTTTATAAACCAGTAAAGTCTTCGCCGCATTAATAATCACATAAGTTTCTTGACTCGTAATCGGCTGGTACAATACAAAAGCAGGGTCCATATTCGAGGTATCTCCATTCAAAAAAACCGTAGCATCCACATCAATCAGTAAAGAATTCAAAAAGCTCTGTTGATTGGAATAAATCCTGAAACTCGTTCGAACTGAACTAGAAGAAAGGACTGTATCAACCCATCCCACTGTAAGTTCCCCATTAGTGGTCATTCCGTAGTTGTCATCCGTTGTGTAGGTGTCGTGAGGATACGCTATCAGCTGCTGAAATGAAGGCAACGAGTACAAAGCTGTCCCTTGCTCAGTGTCCACCGTCAGAATGCCGCGATTTATCGTGCAAGAGACAAGAACTCCTAAGTTACTTGGCGCCCGCAGGCTTTGAGTCACTGGAAAGTTCGCTGATGTAGAGTTCAAGTATTCAAGAGACACTTGGAATACTCCGATGTTCTCGTCGCAGTAGTAACCGTTACCACCGAAGAAGGAAATTGAAATTGGAGCTAAGGCTGTCGCATTTAGAGTCGATTGAGAAATTGAGTACATGTATGTTGATGACTGAGCGATCAGGTCGAATCGGAATAACAGGATCTCTGAGGATGAGTATAAAAAGCCCCAGACGTAGTTGGAGTCTTGGTAAAAGTTCGCTCTGCTGAAGTTTGGAATCTGTCGAAATATTTGCATATCGGCGATTTCAGCAGGTTTTGTAATATCAGTGAAATTTAGCACTCTCATTATATAAGTAGCTCCTCTAAACTCGACAGTAAAAGCGAATCTCTGCAGAGGTTTTCCATTAACAACCCTGAAATTAATAAGTTGCATAGAAATCACATAATAGCTTGGTTCGACCTTAACCTGATAACTTGCCAACTTATTCAAACTCGGAAATTCGCTGAGGCTCCAGACATTGATATAATTGTTATCAATGGTGTACAAGTATTTACGGTAATAATCAATTTGAAGTCCTCCATAAGATTGCTGTTGATTCGTCGTAACTGTTTTCTTCGAAGAGAAGGTCAAGTTGAAGTTCTGGTAAATCTTGACGTCGCTTGCTGGAAGACTCGGAGAATACGACCCTGATATCGAGAATGTCAGGTTCGGCCCTGAGATCATGTTGTAGAGGTCCAGGTAAAGCACTTCTGATTGACTCACTCGCATGTTGGCCAGGGAATTCAGCTGAGTTATCGTTTGTCCACTGGATAGCACTGCAAGCACTGCAAAAAGAAGAGGGAATGGCCTTCTAGGATTTAAGGCAACAAGCATATTTATTATTTTTCATTTGGAGGATTGATCTGGTTAAGTTTACCTTTGAAGGACTTTCTAGAGTTTGGAAGAGGATTTGTTTTTATGATTATGATGGATTGAAAGGAAGTGGGTTGAGAGTTGATGGTGATGGGAAAGAGGGAGGAAGAAATTTTAGAAGTTTGAAGATTTTGATGAGAGATTGATTTAGTTGGAATATTTTCTAGACTAAATAATTTGAACTATTAATTTCGGTTGATGTAAGAGAGGACCATATTTTTGAACTGCATTGCGTAATCTATTGGAACTGCTAAGTACCCTTTATAAGCAAGAACTCCGATTAATACGAACATTGAAGCATAGTTAAGAGCTTTTTTCATGGAACTTACGTTAAAGCCCATCATTTTCTTGGTACTAAAGAACTTCTTCTGATTAGCAGGGGTATAAGGAGGGTACCTTAGATTCAAAGGTCCTACATTCAAAGCAGGTTTTTCCATAATACTCTTATTATGACTCATCGCTCTAAACCCTTCCTCTCCAAACATGGCATTAGTTCCAGAGTTTCCAACACCTCCAAAAGGCAAGTCACAACAAGTATAATGAAAAACACAATCATTCCAAGTAACATTCCCAGAGCTAGTCCTCACCTTAATATCCTCAAAGTGTTTTTTATTATTCCCAAAGTAATAAAGGGCAAGAGGTTTTTCCCTTCTATTAATAATCTCAAGCACTTCCTCAAAGTCCTCAAAAGTATAAACCACTAAAATCGGTCCAAAAACTTCCTGATCTCCAACAGGGGAGTCTTTATTCGGGTTCAAGATAATCGTAGGTGAAATATATTTCTCCTTCAAATCGACTTCTCCTCCACAGATCACTCTTCCACCATGGCCTTCCAACATGCTTGCAACTCTTTTAGTATGAAACTCGTTCACCATTCGAGAATAGTCTGGAGAGGTTTTTGGATTCTCGCCGAAGAACTGTTTAATGGTTTTTTGCATTTCTGATAAGAATTCGTCTAGTCTTGATCGATGGACTAGCGCCATGTCTGGGGAAATGCAAAGCTGCCCAACATTGAGAAATCGACCTTGGGTTATACGAAGAGCGGCGTTGTTCATGCTTACGTCGTTGTCGACTATTACTGGGTTTTTTCCTCCGAGTTCTAAGACTGTCGGCGTTAGGTTCTTTGCTGCTGCTGCTGCGATTAATTTGCCTTTTTCAGGGGATCCTGTGAATACTATTAAGTCCCATCTTTGCTCGAGTAGTGCTATTGCCATTTCTGGACCTCCTTCTAAACAACCGAAGACTCTTTGGTCCAGCATGTTAATTATCTCCTTCATCACAGCAGAGCTATGAGGAGCCATTTCAGAAGGCTTGATAATGGCTGTATTTCCAGCAGCAATCGCATTGATAAGAGGATGCAAAGTAGTAGAAAACGGGAAATTCCAAGACCCAATGATAAGACTCAAGCCAAAAGGTTCAGGTTGCAGGTAGATTTTTCCAGGAAAGAGCAAAGCAGGGAGGTCTTTCGGAATCTCTTTCATGAATTTTGAAAGATTTGCTCTATAATAAGCAACAGTGTCCTTCAATCCTTCAATTTCAGTCAAATCAGTCATGAACCCATTTCGACCCAGGTCTTTGTGGACCGCGTCGCGGATTCTGTCAGCGTAGGCTTCAACTGCTGAGATTAAAGCGTCTAAGTTGTTGATTCGACTGTTGTAAGATCGGTTCGCTCCTTCGCGGTAACCTTTGCCCACTCGGTCCATTGCTGCTCTAATCTGTACGATTGGCTTAGA
This sequence comes from Stentor roeselii, assembly GCA_006503475.1. NCBI lineage: Eukaryota > Ciliophora > Heterotrichea > Heterotrichida > Stentoridae > Stentor > Stentor roeselii. Next base: position 51,698 of record RSEH01000090.1, on the reverse strand, counting down.
TTCCATTTATGCAACAATCTGTGATGAATAGTTTCAGAGTATTATTTTAGAGATTTTTGATTAAAATTTTGGGATTAAGAATTGGTTTATTGGGTTAAAGAAGTTTTTGGATTTGGAAAGGATTGGGGGTTGAAAGGTTTAAAGAGTTTGAGTTTTTAAGAATTTGGGATATGTTTTAGGATTTATGGATTGATTTTAGGGATTTATTGATTTTAAATACTGATAGATTGGGACTTGTTGATGATATTTTTGAGATGGTTTGGTTTAATGGTGATATTTTAGAAATTTTTCAAGATGAAGTTAAATTTTTATATTGATTAGAGTAAAATTTCAGAAATCTTATATCTTGGTATAATTTTCTATAAATCGAAAAAACTGAGAGGTAATCCTTTTGCATACTTTTTTCTAAAACTCTGAAGTAATTTATTTGACTGTAAGTAAGACACTTCTTACAAATCTTATTGAAGTAATGACCTAGTCCATCTCTTCAACCCAATTAATAAGAAATATCTTTAATATACCATCATTCCCCAAAAAAAATCTCAATAAGTAAATCCCTCCAAATCCTTACTCTTCTAATCCAATCCTTCACAATGACAACTGTTCCATAAGAAAATAAATGGAAAAACCAAAAGAAAAGTTATTCAAACTATGGGGAGGAAACAACAAATTCTTCCTTGACGGTTTGATAATGTTAGGGTAATACTCATCTAGTCCCGACAGTTACCGAATCATCATAACTCTTACAATGATCCTAGGTCCAGAAGTCCTATTCTTATCAACAGTCTCAAAATCACTACACGCCTTAATCAGCGCAACAAGTATTTTTCTATTCACTTCCTCCGTTTTTTTCCTTTTTCTCGTATCAACAAGCAACCCAGGGTACATCCCGAGACAAGACTTTCCCTTCGCAAGAGGTCCTGCAGGAAGTCCAACAATTTACTCAGCTTTAATCAACGAGCCGGCAAAGCCAGCAGCAATAGAGCGTCCTTATCTTGAGAGTTGTTTCAACTCATCACGTATTCGGCTGAAGTACTGCAGGTCCTGCTTTGTGTTGAGACCTCCGCGGACCTCACATTGTCCAGACTGCAACTTATGTGTTGAGAGATTCGATCATCATTGCCCTTGGATAGGAAATTGCATTGGGAAAAAGAACTACAGTCTTTTTTTTTACTTCTTGTGCTCTGTGATGCTTCTTATTGTCTTCACACTCGCGGTTTGCATTGATATTATTTTGACTGTCGACTCGGAAGAATCGAAATATATTGAAAAAATTAGTCCTTCAGTGTTTTTGTTGATTTATTGCTCTGTTATGGCCTTGATGATTGGAGGACTTCTTTGCTTTCATGTTTATCTGCTTTTGAATAACTTGACTACTAATGAGGCTTTGAAGAAAGGGATTTATTTTCCTAAACATAATCCTTTTGCTAGAAAGGTTAGAAGTAACTTTTCTTTGCTTTTTTGTGCGAAAAGGTTCGCTTTTTATGATTTGAGGAAACATGTCGCGATTGATAATAAAAATATTTGCTCTGTTAGCTCGGCGAAAGAAGCTATGAAAAAATTTTTAAATCAGACTGACTTTGAGATTACTGTTCAGGTTGATTCTCCACTTAAACCTAATAGTGCCTCTGTTTTTCCTGAAGATTGATTAATAGTAAAGTGGTAAAATGGATTATTACAGTTTGAAGACAAGAATTATAAGAAATAACTAATGATTTGTTAAAAATATGCTATTTTTAGTTGTTTTATTGGATCTTATTAGAGAGTTTGTAGATTTATTCATGATAATTATACTTCTTCAATACACTGAAACTGCTAAGATGGCTTACAATTAAAAAAGATTATCTTTGTTGATGTCTCTAATTCAAGCGAAAATCATAAAAATATTCAAACACTATATGTTTGATATTATCATCTTATTGACTCAGAAATTATTCAGCGCCTGTGAATGTATAAATTTAAAGTAACTTCAAGAGAAGTTATTATTTCTTAATACTCCAAAGTACCCTCAAATAGAAATGGAATTTCGAGTCTAACCTATTCGACTAGTAGTCTCAGATCTATTTTTTGGTTTAAACTTACTACAAGGTTTGAAAACAGCTAAAGCAATAGCACATCTGTGAAAATATAAATTTTTTCTCTCAGTCTAAAAAAATTCTATGAAAGATAGTTGAATGTATTTAAGATGCCTTTATTTCGAGAAATTTTTCGAAATGAAGTTTATTTAATTATTTACCTCTTTCATAATGTTTCTTTTTAAGTTTTGATGCAAAACTATGAGTCAAAACCTGAATAAATAGTATGAAAAATGATTAATCTAGAATTTTGCAGACTAAATTGAAATATCACCCTCATCCTAATTATCTATTGGCCCAATTATAAAAAGTTAGGGTGTTAGTTTAAAACTTCGAAAAATCAAGATTGACAAGGTATTCATGTGTCATAATCACCTGATATGTTTGAGGGCTATTCAAATTACTTGTTGTATATTTTTCATTCTTTGATGAGTACTTTTCATCAGAATTAGGACTTTGAGTTCAAAATAATCTCTCATCAATTAGTGATTTGTGCTCATTTGATAGCTATGATATTCTTCAAATTACTAATTTTTGATGTAAGTAAATCTTTTGTAGGGATTAATTGATTTTGGATTTTATAGAGAAGTGATTTTAATAAGAGCCTGTGATAGTTTATTCAAGTATTTGCGGAATTCCTATATATTGAGTATAGAAAAGTTAATGTTTTAATATAATTATCTTGTTTCTTGTGGTTTATAACTAGATTGATGCTTTTACTTTTGTTAAAAAAGAAATTTCATAAGATTTTTTAAGTTTCTAGAAATAACTAACTAACTTAAAAAGCGTTTTCCATAACTAAATCACCGATTTCATCTTCACCAAAGTGCTTTAAAACATCTTCAATTTTTTTTTGCATAATAGCATTTCCCTGATAGATCTCTTTGAACTCCAAACATTTCAACTTTAAATCAGAATTAAGAATTTCAGAGCATTTATTAGCAGCATGGGATATTCCTTCCAAAATCACCATCTTAATTTTAGGATCTTCTTTCCTCGCAAAGAGTTCTAAAAACTTTTGAATCCATCCAAGGTCCACTAATTTTTTAGCTGAACTTTCGCTTGCATTTAAAAAGCTGTTAGAAACAGTCCAAATAATTTCCACCACAACTTTTTCATCTTGCTCTTCAAGATTCCTAATAAATGAAGAAAAAATTCCCATGTCAAGCATCAGAGAAATGACTTCTTCAGATTCCGCTGCAAAGTTAGAAAAAATCCAAACAGCTTCTTTACGAATCGTCAACTTAACATGACTTAAAAAACCATTCAAAATATTCAAAATGTTGAAATTTTTCAGTAACCTCCAAGAATTGTTGACACTTGATATAATATTCCCAAGTATCCTCAAAGCAGGAACAACAATAGTCAGTTGTTTATGCTGTAAACATTGCATAATTAATCCTAGAATTGATTCACTGTAGTTTGATAAGTCTTTTAGAGACTCTGAGCAATAAGTCATTCCCCACAGTACATCTGTTAAAACTTGAGGTTTTACGATTATTCTTGGAAAGATGCTTGCAAAAAAAACATCAAGTTTTTTTAAAATGTTTTGGTTTGGAGGAGGTTTTCCACGAGCGAAATTGCTTAAAGTCCAAACTAGGTTTCCAATGTAATTCTCGAAGTTTGATTCTATGATTGTGAGACCGTAATTATAAACTTTCATGAATAGTGATGATCTGTTTATTAAATCTCGGTAATGAACTGAGTCACCTGAAATGTTTCCGATTGCCCAAATTATTTGATCTCGTAATTGCAAAGAGTTAGGGTTTGAGTCGAAAACTTTATCAAAAAACTCTAAACAGTTGTGATCGATTAGGTACTTCGTGTGATTTGAATTCCCTGATGCGATGTTGCACAAAATCCAACTTACCTCAAATGCAAATTTTTCATTTCTTTGATAAGCCATTCGCATCAAGACTGGAACTATGGAGGTCTTGATGACATCATCAATTGGTGGGTTTTGCTCTAAAGATAATTCTTTTCGTAACTGTAGCACTCCCAAATACTCTTCTTCTTGAATGTTCGAGTATATCTTTTGTAGGGCCGAATGAATATTGGGATTTCCTTCAGGAACGTTGCTTAATGATAAAGCTGAGAAGTCCTCTTCGATTCCTGAGCAGGCTGCTGATTCATTCTGATCAATGTTCATTTTATTGGGGACTTTAAAGATTAAATTGAGAGATTAGTTAAAGGGAGGTTTAAGTGAATGATTAAGATAGAATGGTTGAGTTGGATCAAGAACAACTATTACTTTCTAAATACTTTTATTTTAAAATTTGAAATCACTTTCAAGAGAGATAAATCACTTTGCATATGAAAAATTAGAAATTGATGATAAACCTGGACTTCAATTCATAGATGATTGCATTCTTTACAGATAATAAAATTATTCAGGACGGTGAATTGAAATTATTAATATAAAAATGAGATTCTAATAATTTTTAAAGAAGTAGAAAATAGATCTCATCACCCTTATTCAAAATACAAAATCTCAATTCCCAATCAACTGAAAATCGGTAAAATTTGGTCCACTATTGAAAAACTTCATTTAATCGATTTCAATAAACCTTCTCATATCCAAATAATATCTCAATAAATCTACCACTTCATCTAATATCAATCTAAAACCCCAAATTCAATCAAACTTTCCATAAAAATAATCCCTTCAATTCCTTTAAAAATCCATTACCATCTAACATCTTTCCAATCATGTTAGTTTAAATTTTTAATTAACGGTCTAAATGAAAACGAGGTCCAAAAGTGTTCCTAAAATTTCGAATTTCGACTTTCTACGAAAAGCGCCTCCAGCAGTTCAGTCTCTTCAAGATCGGGTTTCAAGCAGGGTGTATGGAGAAAGAGCATCTTTTCCTAAGCTTAGCTTGCATTTCGTAGACAAACCTCCCCTTTTACATCTGCACAAACAAAAAAGCTTTGATCTTTTCACTCAGTCTTCGCCGACAACTCGGGTGAAAAAGTTGCAAGAAGCTAGGCTTTTTAGAAAGGAAAATGATTTCATTAGAATCAGGAATAATCAAAGTATACAAAGTGCTATTAGTAATGTGAGTAGACTGGACAAGTCAAATGATATCGTGAATCATGCTCAACAGCTTATTTTGAAAGAGCAGGAAAATAAACAAGAGATTTTGAAGGCTAGTCAGAAGTACTCTGGAAAAGTAATCGAAAGTCTCCGAGGAATAAACCGAAAGCTTAGCTTAGCAGGTATTCCAAGAATCACTATAATTAAAAAACACAAAAAAAGAGCGAAAAACAATTCAATAATCCTAAGTGTTAAAAATTAACCCGAGTTACAACCATATCCTCACAACCTCCACAAAAACATTCAAAAACCCTTCAATCTTCTCCAAACCCCTTGAAAATTATTTATAATCATTAAACTTCCTTATTCGAGTCCTTAAACTGCATGACAAGTTTATTTCTAGCTTCATTAAAATCCTTAACAGCCAGTTCATTAGAGCTGATACTTTTAAATACCTTCTCAATTTTTTTATTTTTCTGTCCTTCAACAATGAATTCCTTCAAGTCTTCATTTTCCTTACAAAAGACATCAAGTTGTTCAACAAGCCAGTCATTATCTCCCTTCAACTTATGAAGAGCATATCCAATAAAATCAATTTCCACAAACAAATCCGCAAAATTTCCCCAAGTCTTTCCACATCTCGCTTCGAAAATTTCATTTTTTCTTCTCACATAATGTTCATTGATCTCTTCCTTATCAATAAATTCTTCAAAAATCGTTGAAACCCTTTCCACAAGAACCTTAAGAACATTTCTCAACTCCTGGTTCTTAAAATGTGACTTATCAAGTTTTTCCCTCAAGTCCTTTAAAACAGAAGCATCTTCAACAGTGATTTTATCAATTTGGTCAATAAGAATACTTTCTTTTTCATGAAAACTCATTTCAAGTTCATTAAATTTCTTAACATCAGTCAAATTATTTTTAGAAATCAAAGAAATCTTAGTCTGATAAGTTTTTTCCAGTACTTGAATCGATTCCTCATAAGTTTTCTGCAAATGTTCAGAAGCTGTCTTAAGTTTCAAGTTTTCACAACTTAAACTATTCAAAGAGTCTTGTTGAAATTTGCATTGTTTCTGCAGAAGTCCCTGTCTTGACAGGAGATATTGCAAAAAACCATCAAATTTTTGCAGTTCTGAAGAGTAATTTGAAATATCAGCTGATATGCAAAATCTTGACAACTCTTCAGTGTCAGAAGTTCCCGCTTCAGAAAGGGTTGATTTGAAATTCGAGATGAAGTTCGAGTAAATGATGAGAGTTTTAGTTAGACTTGCGTTTTGACCCTCGATTGTATTTCGCATGATGTTTTTTTCCATTTCTGAGAAGTTTTTTTTTTGTTTTGATTGCTCGATTGCTTTTTCTTGGCATTTTAGGAATTTGGAAAAATCGTTGAAGACTCCGAGTTTGTCGAAAACTGCTTGTCTCATGTTTTGGTATTTTAGGACTATCTCGGGTTTCATTGTTATTGAAAAAAGCATCTCTTCGCAGATGTTTAAAAGGTTTACTAAAAGTTTTAGGCTTGGGTCACTTTGCATTTTTATTCAATATGAAAGGGTTTGAGATGAAATTGAAAAGTAATGAGATTTATTTACACTTTCTATGGAATTTGATGAGATTTGGGAAACTCTTCTTACCAGGAAAAATTCTTCGATTATTAAAGAACTTCCTGAGCTGCTGATCCTGGAAGATAGCTTTTCATCAAAGGAGTACTATTTAACTCATATATACCAAGACTCATTTTATGAATTTCAAGGACTTGATAGTGAAAACAATTCTTACCACATCCGAATGCTACCTCTTCAATCATTCGACGACGTAAAAACAGCCTACAAGAACTTTTCCATGCTTCGAGACCACACAGAAGCATTTCACCTAATTCCAATAAAGAACCTATTTGAAATCTACGACGATCGTTGGGTATTAGTGATAGTCTGCGAGTTCCTAGAAGGTTTAACTCTGGGCGAAATAAGTGAAAACCTTGAAAGTTTTTCCCTTCCAAAAGAATTAGGAGTAATGGGCTACACGCGGTTGATAGAAATAATCGAAAAGTCCTACGAAGCCGGAATAATTCTAAACATCTCTCCAGAAACAATCGTGATTTACAAGCAAGACACTTGCGACACCAGCATCTACAGTACTGAAAACTCACGATACAACATAAAACTTCTCACTTCAAGTCAACTTCCTCGTTACAGCAAAAGTAAATTCGAAGTTTTATTTCAAGGAAAGCGAAATTCTCTTGAAAATGAAATCTGGGGAGCAGCGATGATGCTTTTTCTTCATTTTTCTAAAAAAAAATTAGAGGACTTGATGAGTTTAAAAGATTTGGAAGAAGAGGAAAAGGTTGTTGCTTTAAGTTGTAGTGATTTTGTGGTTTCTGCTTTGATTCTTGCGTCTTTTAAGGCGTTGAAAAGTAATGTTTTGGCTAGTTCTGCGATTCGCATTTGGAAAAATTTTTTGGATGGGTCTTGGGAACTGTTGGTTGACTTGCAGATTAAGGATATTTCTCCTTTGCTTACTGTTTTGAAGTTTGAGACTAATTCTGCTTTGTTGGCTGCTACTAAGAAAATTTTAACGGTTGCTAATGAGTATCCTGTGGAAGTTAGCAAGGCACTTTCGAGTTTTGATACTGTTATTGAACTTTTTGTTATTATTAAGAATCATATTGATTTTTATAAGTATCCTGCACTGATTAACTCGGTTTTAATGATTTTTAAGGAAAAGATCAACTCATTAAAAGTAAAACAAGGTCTAATAAACTCTGGTTTTTTATCCTTAATCGACGAGCACTGGTTATCCCATTCAAAAAGTGACCTAATCTGCAAATTCGTGATAGACTTCATCGACAACAGCACATTAACAATCCTTCAAATCTTATGGGACAAAGGTTTTATCGACACAATTCTAAAAAAGCCAATAAAGTCCTCAAGCGAGTTAGAGTTCATAAAGTTAACAATTTCCTTCTACGGTTCAAACAGCATCTCATTAGCCGAAAGATGTTCAGAGATTCCAGAGTTAACAACCCTACGTCTTCTTCAATACATCTACGAAATTCCGATAAACTTCAAATCCCAACAACTCTCACAAGTTCTCTCAACAATAAAATCCCTCACAAAGCGAAAAGTCAAATCAAACGACGACAGTCTTCCAGAGATAATAAAATCTCTGATCTTTAACCTCAATGAACTTTTTTTAGTTCCACAGTTCCTTCAAAGACAGCACATAAAAGGTATTTGTACTAACAGGTCAACTAACAAGTTTTTAGAATTTTTCAGTAAAAACCCTTTGATTATCAGATGTTCTCAATGCAACTACACCTGCTGCATGCCTTGTTTTGACTTACATCATCGTAACCATGAATTAAGTTTTCAGTTAAATTCTGTTTTTCGATGTGCTGAGATGAGGACTCAAAATATCGACTTTTCAACTTTTCCATCTTTTCCAACTTTTTCAAATCAGCCCCTCCTGGAAATGACTGAAAATCGTCGAGGTGTTAATGACTTAGAGCTTTTTGGAAAGAGTTTTATCAGTAAACAAGACCTAACCAGTGGAAATGATGGATATTTCGAGGTTTTCATCAGTCGCAATGCAAGTAATGACAGGTTTTTCTTCGGGATTCTTGGAACTGGAGTCGTTTACCGTGGGGACTCGGGGATCGTTACGAGAAATGGCCACCCGGTTGGACTTGGACCGAAACTCGGGTCTTACGACACGGCAGGGGTCGGACTGAAGGACAAGGAAGTGTTTTTTACTTACAATGGACTTCTTTTAAGACCTTTTTATGAATGTTTCGTTGTTTCTAGTCCAAAAGCTTACTTCGGGTACTCCTCTGAAGACCCCTGCGAAGTCAACATCAAGACTCAAGACCTGGCTTTTCAGTCAAATCCTGCAAATACCTTAACTGAAAGTCAAGATTGTAATGAAATCCTCAACTTTATACTTAGAAAAATCAGAAAATTACAAAGAGAAAAAGACCCAAGAGTTGAAGATTTAATTGATAAGTTCTTGGAACTTTCATTTGCTTTAGAAAAACAAGAAATTCATAAAAAACTTCTGAAAATGATGAAAAAATTCTGAAAAACTTGAAATTTTAGATAATTTCATACTTTTTTCAAATAATAAAAATGTTTGACCCACTTTCTCTGCCGTTGTCAGAAAAAGGTGAAAATCCTTCAAAAGACTTGAACTTTTCCTCTACAAATCAAACTTCAGTCGAAGTCTCAATCGATGAATTTCTGAACCAAACAAATGAAAACTTCTCGAATTTCACTGAGGAAGTTAAAGGGTCCAAGGGGTGCAGAGAAAAGACTTTCCGGCCTTTGTCAGAACCAAAAAAACTAATGAATGGGCAGAGCAGACATTACAGATACACTCAAACTTCACATAAATCCGTCCAAAGGCCTTCAAGTGTTGAAAAATACAAAACAAACTCCAGCTTTGAAGTAAAAAACCCAAGAAAATCAGGAGGAAGAAATGAAAAACCTTTTAAAAGTCAATTTTTAGAAGCTGGAAGACTCAATTTTCAAAATAAACTAAAAATCAAACAATTCACTCCTGTCTTATCTGGAAAAAGAGTCAAAGTCACTCGACCTGAAGTGAAAGAAACTCGAAGTGAAGCGAAAGTCGTGAATTTAAACGAGTTAATCGACAGGTCTTTAAACATTGAAAATTTTCGAAAAACTGAAAAAACTGGTTCAGTTCCTTTAATCCCCCAGCCTTTAAAGCACATGTCAAGTTCAAAAGCCTTTCCCACCACCCCAAGCCAAATAATCCCAACAAGGTCATCCGAAGTATTTTTCTCTCCTTTAAGAAACATTCAAAACTTCCAACCACTTTCAAAAGTCTCAGAAAATCCTTACTCAAACTTTGAATTAAGTCCAGATTTAACTTCAATTTTAGAAGACTTAAAAAAAAACATCTTACTTTCAGAGTCGGAATCTGAAGAGGGTCAAGATTTAAACGATTCAGAAAGATTAGCGCATTTGGACTACTTTGACCATTTGGATCAACTTGACAAGTTAGACCAGCTGGAAAAGATTTACTCTTATCAGCCAAGTGGTAAGTCAAGAGTAAGAGAGCCGAGTTTTGGCTTTGGAGGAGGCGAATTCGCTTATCAAGAACTTCCCAAGACTGAAGAAGCGATTTATTATGACCCTCGAATCAGTGAAAGCGAAAAAAATGTGCAGACTGATGAACAGACTGGACTTAAAAACATGTTGTCCATGGTCACAAACGACGAATTCATTAATAGTTTGAAAATTATAGGAAAATTCGCAAGTTTCATTGAAAGTAACCTTGTTGTAAATTAACTTGCTAATAATGTCAATTGTTCTTCATTATTTTCCCTTGTATGCTCGTGGCGAGACCATTCGGACCATTTTTCACTATGCTGGGATACGCTTTGAAGAGAAAAACTATGAATTTGAAGAGTTTTCAATGCATAAAGCAGAATTCGAGTTTGAAGAACTACCTTGTCTTGAGATTGATGACTTAAAACTTGTACAAAGTGCAAGTATTTCTCGATATTTATGTCAAAAGTTTGGGTATTGCTTTAAAGATCCTTATTTGAACTACCTTTCTTCTTCATTGGTTGATGTTAGAGAAGATTTCGTGAAGATTAAAGTGCAGATGGTCTGGTTTGATAAAAATTTTCATGGGTGGCTTGATTGGGTGAAAAATGAATTTTCAGTGGTTTTGAAATCGATTGAAAGACGGTATATCAATAATGGGGAAACTGGGTACTTTGTTGGAATTTCACCTTGTCAAGCTGATTTTGAAATGTTTTGTCTTATTCATGATCAGTTTCTGAGGGAAAGGGTTAAGGATACTATGGAACCTATCTTGAGAGAACATGCACCCAAGTTGATTGAATTTGTAGAGAGTTTTAAAAACTCTTCGGAAAGTTTGAAAAAGTATCTGGTTGATCGGCCTGATAGGATGTTTTAGGTTTAAGGAAGTTTGTTCTTAGTTTATTAGTTGATTAAAGGCTTTTCTTTTGGTGGAAATGAATTTTTTTGATTGTTTTAAAGAGTTTTTCTTTAGGTAATGAAATTCTCTTTTTGAGAAAAAGAATTTTTATTTGTGTAATAAATGAATGTCTTGGGTACTACATGATATTTCTCTTAGAAATAATGAATTTTTTTATGTATTTGAAGATTACTCTTAGTTATTCAAGAGTTTCTCTTAAGCTAATAAAAGTTTCTTAGGTAAACCTGATATATCTCTTTGAAATAATTCATTTATAAATAAAGATATTTCTCTTAGTTATAAAAGAGTTTCCCTCCAATAAACAAAAAATCCTTCATAAGAAAAAGAATTTCTTTTACCCCAAACATTACTCTTCCCCAACACGATATTTCCAAAATCCAAAATTTCTCTAGTTATAAATGAAGTTTTCTCATCAGCTAGACTACCACAAAATCCCAGAATGGTCCAAATTCTACATAAACTACCGTCTGATGAAAAAGCTAATCAACAGTTACCTAGAGTCCCTCTACTCCGAAGACCAAGCCACATCTCCATTACTCGGAAAAAGCTCCAACTACGAAGGAGTCCTCTCCGAGTTCAAAGAACAACTACAGACCATCAACATCTTCTACAACGACAAAAAAAAACAACTAAGACAAGACCTTGAAACGACTTACGTCTGCATGTCTCGCATGCGAACAGTTTCCACAATCACAGAAAAAGACCTAAAAAATCTTTTAAGCCTGGAAGAAAAAGACGACCTTCAAGACCGTTCAAGTAGCCTTCAAAGAGCTTTTTCTGACGTTCATCGACAGGTCTGGTGGTTGGAGGTCTTCTGTGAAATAAATTCAATTGCCTGTCAGAAGCTTTGTGAAAAAATTAACAGAAGTGGGGATTTCAGACAGTTGATAAATGATTCTGATTTTATTAACTGGGAAAATGAATTAGTTCCATTAAGAGAAAGTATGTATACGTTCATTGCGGATCAACAGGGGGATAAAGAAGTGGACAAGGCTGTGAGTTTGTTGACTTCAGGAAGTGTTTATTATAAAAGTGCTGATGTTGTTAAGATGAGCTTTTGTTTTGGAGTTATTATTGCTTGTGCTTTGGTTACTATTTACTTGCTGGTTGTTAATATCTCGAGAATTGAAGCAAAGATTTATCCGAGTTTTCCGATATTTCGATTGACTCTTATGGTTAATATGGTTATTATCGCGTTTTCTTGGGTTATTTATCAGGTTGAAGAGCATTCGTTGAATTGGATTTATATTTTTGAACTTAGTCCGCAGAAAAGAATTTCTTATTTGCAAGGACTGTGGATTGGACTTTTACTTACGGCTGTTTGGTCTGTTTTTTTTATGAGTAATGTTTTTTATAACTTTTATATTGACTCTGAGGGATCAGAACTTATTGCTTTGGTTTTACTTGTCGTTTATATGATTTTTGTGACTTGCCCTTTTGATTTCTTGTATAGAGGCTCGAGGTGGATGGTTATTAGAACTTTATTTGAAGCAGCAATAGCGCCATTCGGTCCAGTAAGATTCCGAAACTACATGATAGCAAGTTGGATGACTTCCCTAGCAGTTCCAATAAAAGACCTCTACCAAAGTATCTGTTTCCTATCAACAGATGCCTGGAAAATGAACCAATACCCTCGTTGTTACATGCACGATTTCTGGCTTTGTTTTTTGCCGATGCTTCCATTCACCTGGCGTCTTTTCCAGATATTCAACCGAATTTACTACAAGCCAAGTATGTTAAAAGGCCAAGTTTGGAATTTCTTCAGATATGGGACTTCAATAATCCTAATCATTATGACGTATTTTCAGTTAAACCGAGGAGAACATAAGTTTATCTGGATTTTCATGTACCTGGTCTGCACTGAGTACACCAGTTTCCTTGACGTGTACCAAGACTGGGGCCTTTTAAGGAACTCGAAGAATGGATGGGTGTTAAGACCGAATATTTATTTCAAGAAAAGCTTTTATTACTGGGTCATTTTTATTAACTTTGTATGTCGATTCACTTGGACTCTTTCTTTACTTCCTAATCAAGTACTTGAAAATCTTCCTCTTAACAGGTACTTAAGTGCTGAGTTCTTAATGTTCATCATGGGAGTCATGGAAATCATTAGAAGAACTCTTTGGTCGGTCCTTAGAATCGAAAGAGAAAGGGCTGAAAATACTGAAAAGTATAGAAAAATCGATTATATTCCTAAGCCTCTACAATCAGGAACTTTTATGAACTAATAAATATGGTTTTTCTTGGAATTTTTTATTTAGTTCATGGGATTCAAATTTTTAGTGATCAGATGATAATCGTTCATGATGGAAAAGTTGATGGCTTTTGGACGGGTTTAAGGGAAGATGGGTATTTTAAGTATTTTTATGAGGGGATGAGTGTTGATAGAAGGGAATTTTTAGTTAGTGCAGAGGGAGGGAAGGAAGAATTTTTGGAAATTTTTGTGGAGGATTTGAAGGGAGATGAAATTGTTGAAGTTTCGAATAGTTTTATTGATTTAGGAATTTTCGGGATGGGAAGATTTGAAGTTAGATATCGGTGTAAAGAGGTTTTGTTATCTGGGGATGGAGAGGATTATGTTGTTGGTTTGAGAGTTGTGGTTAATGATGGGGTTGGGAAGAAAAGTGAGTTAAAAATATTTTGGAGGAAAGTTTGTTATGATGGTTCTGATTTTACTTTCAGTTTTTTTTTAATTTTGTTTCTGAAATTTGCCTTCGCATTCTTCTGTATTTTATTTGAGTTTTTAGGATTTAAAGAAAAAGAATATGATCTTTTTAAATCATTCTTTGAAGATAAAACTTTTTTCTATTTACAATTTTTAGTCTTTGTTTTACTGTTGGTTATTTTTTGGTTCTATACTCCTAATGTTAAATTACTTACTATTTTATTTAATATTCTTTCAGCAGTTTCTTTGGTTTTGATCCTAAAACAACGAATTTACAATTCAAAAATCATCTTAATTGTATTAGTTTTAAGTTTCGGACTATTATTGTTTCTTTTTAGCACAATTTATCCCTATAAAATCATCCAGTATATCCAATTTGCCTGTATCTCAATATTTTTGATCCAATCCTCAAAAGGTGTTCCAGTTCTTGCACTAATAATTTCCTCATTCATTATATTATTTTATACAATCTTCAATTTTGAATCAAATCATTTTCCTACTTTTGAATCCTCTGTACTTTTTAAAGAACAAGAATTTTATCTTCCTTCTTTTTTATCATTTTCATCCTTGATGTTAGCAAAAAGTACTTTTCAAGTTAATCTATCATTGATTGATGTATACATACCAGGATCATTTCTATTAAAATTCAGAAGATCAGATGATGAAAGCATGAATTTTTATCTCAATGTCGTTTTGGTTTTTTATTTATTTTCAATGATTATTGAAACCTCTGTTCAAAATCACCTTAATTCAAGTAGCTTGTTCATAAGTGGTCCTCTTATTTCTGTTGCTTTGATAGGTTCTTCTTGTTGTCGAGGAGAAATTAAAAAGCTTTTTCGATTGGAAAAATCAAGACTCATTCAGCATAAAATTCAGATGAAAGATATGAGAATTAAATAGTTTAAATAACATTTGATATTCATAATCTATTGAGAGTTTTTAATATAAATAAGTTGTATTGAGAATTAATGAAATTTAGGATGTTTGAATAGTAAATAATGGGTTCTAAACAGAATGAAAATAGCAGAAATTAAATCTCTGTAGGTTACTCCTATTATAATATAGATATTAACAAATGATTTGGATTCAGTTAGGAGCCCTTATACTTAAAGCTATTTAATGAACTAAATATATAATAGTATAAATTTGATTTTTTACAAGAGCTTATCAATAATATTTGTATAATCTAGAAGAAATTCACAATTTCGACTAATATTCCTTTACTACTTCAGGATAAAGTCCTTCAACTTTAAATAATTGATCAGATTCAAGAATATCATTAAAAATTCCCTAAGTTCTGTTTGCTTTAATAGTAAAACCAAAAAGAATATAGTGTCTTAACATCCAAACTAGCATCTTATGTCTGAGACTGAATGATTATAACAATAAATATGATACTTTTCCACTTTTTCTACCTTGCACAAGCAATAGAGATTTCTACTGAACAGTCAGTTGTCGTAGATAATGGAAAAGCAGACATCTTCTGGAAAGCTGGCCATGAGGATGGTTATAACAAGTTATTCTTTGATGATGTGAATAATGATTACAGGGAATTTTTAATCATGCGAAGCAAAGGCCAGAAAGAAGCGATTCAATTAGAGCTCAAGAGCCATCACGTCGATGCTGAACTTTCCAGCGATTTCTTTGATCTAGGGTATTTTGGAATGGGTACTCTTGTCATCAATTATAAGTGCAAAGAAAAAAAATACGGCTTCATAGAAATGAAGGTCTTAGCCACTGATGATGAGGGTGAGGAAAATGAAATCAATTTGAAGTGGATGAAAATATGTGAAGAAATCAAAACATTTACTGGAAGTTTTATTATTGCTTCTATTCTAGGAACTTTTATTGTGATCATTGCCGTGTTTTTAGAAAAACCTGAGACTGGAAAAAATGAATCAGAACGACCTAGCCTCTCTTATTCACTGAAAAATAGAATTTTTGGGTATTCTCAGTATATTTGCTTCACCTTGATATTGATTTTCTATTATTTCAGCTCACCAGACCAAAAAGTTCTAATTATTTTCCTTAATGTTCTTTCAGGACTTTCACTATTTTTTATCCTAAAGCAAAAAGAGATGAAAAATCTTATTATTTCAAACGTAATTTCATCAAGCTTCGGAATTTTCTTATTTCTTTTAAGCATGCTAGTCCCTAATCAAATTATTCAAAACTTTCAATTCGCCTGCATTTCCATATTTTTGATTCAATCTTCTAAAAGTCTTCCCTTTCCGATGTTGATTCTTTTATCCTTCCTTCTTCCTTGTTATTCAATTCAGACATTTGACTCAGACCTGTACCCGTCCCTTTCTTCTTCATCTTATCTTGAACTCTACGAAAACAAACAGTCTAGTTCTTTAGTTATTCCTTTTTCATTTTCAACATCGAGTCCTTACCAAGTCTCTTTATCATTACTTGAATTATACCTTCCCGGAGCGTTTTTGATTAAATTTCGAGCATCTTCAGCAACTCAAGACAATTTTTACTTCACAGTCAGCCTCCTGGTTTACCTGGTTTCAACAATTAGCGAGTCTTTACTTAGAACTTATCTTAATTCAAGCAGTTTGTACTTAGCTGGACCTATTTTATCAATTCTTCTTATTTTTTGTTCTCTTTATAGAAAAGAATTCAAAAAAGTTTTATTTGAGAACAAGGAACCTGGGTTGATTACAAATGAAATTCCGATGCAGCAGATGAGTAAGTAATGATTATTTTCAGATATTTTAGTTAAAATGGAGAATAAGCGAGTTTATCTGCTTAAATTTTTTAATCATATAATAAATTAGAATTTTTATTATTCTAGAGGAATTAATATGGAATTTTCATATTTTCTACTTGATCGTAGTATTTAAGCCAATAAATAATACTAATTCGAATAGAAAAACAGATATTTTAGTCATGGATTGTTATTAGGAGGGTATTGAAAGTTGCACTTGAGTAAGGAAACTCATAATAGTCTTCTATAAATGTGAAAAGACATTGAAAAATTTTATATTTGAGATGAAAATTTGGGTGATATTATTTTATTATAATATTTGACTATTTACTGATGAATGAACTCACAGAATGTTTGAAGTTAAACAAAATTGTTCAGAGATAATTCGTGAATATTATTTATTCCTCACTGATTCATTTCTAATGAGACGATATCAAAAGAGAAATAGAAATAATGGTTGAATCATCTATATTTTTCCTTTCTAAGTTCCTTCCATGAAGAATTTAATGTGCCATTCTTCTTAGAGTTCAATCTCAGAAGATAAATCCTAAAGGTAGATCTATGGTGACTTTATATGTACATTTAGTATCATTTTGTCACTTATTAGAGTAATTCTATTAAAAAGCCTGGACTTTACTCTTGATAAATTCAATTGCTTAAATATTCTCGAAATAATAAAATTTGTTGAGCGAAAGTATCTTAATTCAACAATTTGTTTTATCCTCCTCTATCACACTTTAAGCCAGATTATTTTCTCTAGGAAAGAAAAAAAATTGATCTTTCAAGTAAAGAACTCCAGCTGATAATATTACTACTCAAAATGAACCTATAAAAAAATAATAAAATAAAGACACTCAGTATATAAAAATGAAATAAACTTCATGAAAAGATAGGTCTCAGTCATTCAAAAGCTCATAAAAATCAATAGAAATGATTAAAACTCTAAAAATATCAACCTAAAACAACACCCTGAAAAAAACAAAAGAAAATCCTGAAATTCTCTGTTTTTTCATGAATTTCCACTAACAAACTGTAAAACCACAGAAGAAAAATCCCCAGCTTTGAATAAATCTCTAAACTAATCTAAATGCTGTTAGTCAGTAGGCAATAAATTTTCATCGATGGAGCCTCCGAATGTTCTTCTTCTGGGAATTTCAGGAGGATTTTCAGGTTTAGGAGGAACAAGACTACTAGTAATGAGTTTGGCTTGCTCATCATAGTCTCCCTCATCATAAATTTCGAATTTCATGACTTCTTCAATGACATCTTCCAAAGTGATGACTCCTAAAACATCTCCATCAGGGTGTTTGACAATAGCCATATGGTTTTTCCCTTCTTTAAACTTTTCCAGCAGTTCAATCATTGAAAAGTCAGGAATGACAAACATAGGTTCTCTTAAATTAATCGCAATTTCACTTATCGGCAACTCTTCTTCAATCCCAAGAAGTTTTTTAGTAAGTAAAACTCCAACAATAGAACTTTTATTAGTACCTTGATGAACCGGGACTCGACTATATCCTTGTTTGATTACTTTCTTGAGTAGTTTTTTATTAATAATAGTATCAGTACTTACCATAAAAACCTTTTGAATAGGAATAATATGATCTCTCACTTTCTTATTAGCCAAATCTATTGCTCCATGTATCATTTTTACTTGAACTTTCATCAGTCCACTTTTTTTCGAGCCGTACATATTCGTGTGCAAAGAAATCAAAGTTTTTATTTCTTCATTCTTGAGTTTATAGCTTCGATGTCCTCCAAAGATACAATTTAGGAGTTTTGAAATTGGATAGCTAACAGGAAAGAAAATCACCAAAATTATCCTAACTAAGGGTGCCATGTAATAAGCTATCTTCAGTTGATCAGGCCCAGTGCAAAAAGCCTGTGGCAAGACTTCTCCAAAAATCAGTACAAAAGAAACACTGAGGATAATAGTAATAAACTCAGTAAACATTTCATCTAAAAATAAAGGTAAACTCTCCATCGCTACTGCATTCGCAACCAGCAATGTGACTAATAGAAGATGATGATCATGAAGAATTGCACTGACCCTTTTAGCATATTTTTTTTCTAGAGGAGTTCCTGATTCGAGTTTGATTTTTAGATCTAGAGAGCTTATTGACATCAAACCGACTGTCAAACCGGACATTAGCCCAGCGAAACAGACTAGACCGAAGGAAATCAGAGAATAGGTCAAATATTCTTCCCAGGGTAAGTCTTTGATAAACTCTGGCTCTTTCGACATCATTCTAGTAATTTATAGTGGATTAATCTGAAGGTGATTTTAGTGATTTATGGTGTGGATTTTTTAGGGTCGTGGGAAAGGATGGTTCTTTTGGTTTATTTGGGTTTTTTAGGTTTAGGGTGTTAGTTTGAGGATTTTTTATTGAAAATTTGTGTTGAGGGAGCAGTGGGTTCTTGAAAGGGGTTAGTTGATTTGGTCTTGAAAAGAAGATGTTTGAATTTTTTAGTTTTGATGAATTTAGAATCTGTTTGTGATAATATATATAAATATAGGAGGTGTATGTGAAGATATTATTGTAAAGGGGATATTAGGGATCTTTCAAGTAGTTCGAATGCTAACAAAGAAGCGAAAATATTTTTTAAATTCAAAAATATTTTATAAGATAAATAAATTATCCGCTCAAATCTTAATACAATCCAATCATTCCTAAAACCCTGACACTCAGCCAAGTTCTTCAATTCTACGAGCAAAGACTGTTTTAAACCTAAATAAATGCATGGAATCCATTAATCTATCTAAATTTAAATTTTTACCAAAAGATAGTCCATACAAATGCAAAGAATTCTAATATTCTTATCATTGCTTTTTACAATCTACTCACACAGCAACTTTCACCAGATTTCATTACGTCCAAAACCAAAGGCAAGGGCAGGAGGAGCAAACAAGAAAGCGGCTCCAATTTTTTCAGTAAGATCTTCTTAGTTTTCGTTTGTATCCGAGGTTTACATCGGGTCTAACGGTGATTTATTTACTTTGAGCATTGGAGTGTTGCAAGATGGAATCTGGGTAATGGATCCGAATTGCGAAGACTGTAAACTTTCGACCACACAATACAATTTTTCATCAGCCTATTCGACTGACCTTAAACTCCAAAAAGAGTACCAAGAAGACATGCTTCACATCGATGCTGAAGGGCATGCATATCTCGACTCAGTAAGTCTTTACGAGTATTCCCCAGTCGACTTCCAGGTGATAGTTTGCAAAAAGTTTGTAGATGTTTACAACATGGCAGTAGACGGCATTTTGGGTCTAGGCAGCGGAAAAGATTCAATAATCTACAAAATGTTCCAAGAAAATATTATTGACAAACCGATTTACAGTGTTTCGAAGTTGACATCTCCATATCTTATACTTGGAACTCCTAACTTTCTAGATCTTCATCTTGTGATTGAGAACCAACATACCATCAGCTTTAAATACCCTCTAAATGTCACGAGTTTCAATTTCGGAGACCTTGTTTTTAATGAAACTATTCCAGCTTTGATCAACTCTTTCAGTTCCTACATAACCGGTCCATTTAAATATCTCGCAAACGTTTTTAAAAAACTAACAAAGCTAGGCTGCCACTTCGAAGAAGAGCTTCTAATGTGTCAATGCAATTCAAAAAAATACCCAAATTTCACATTTTACATCCAAGGCATCGAGTTCACAATATCAAGTTCCGACTACTTAATCCAAGTATCCATTATGTAGCTTGGCGACAACTGTTTCGTCGGCTTTAAAAGTGGTAAAAACTGGATCCTCGGAGAGCCTTTTCTAAAAGCTTACTTCCTTCAATTCGACCTCGAAATCCAAGAGTTAACAGCCTACAAAACCACAACTCTCGGCAGTGAACTTCCCAGTCCTTTCGAAACAACAGAAGGCTGGGCGACGATGATTTTCCTGGCAGTGGGACTCGTCATGCTTTACATTTTCGCCTTTTTGCTGTTTCTAGCTTACGAGACCTACAAAACGAGGCAATACGAGAATTTGATAGAACTGAAAAGAAAAAATCGAATTCTTTAACACTAACTTTTAAGAGAAATTTAAAATCACATTAAAAAATATGAGGCTTTTAACAATCCTCGCTCTGGCGACGGTCATTTTCGCCCAGCAGCTGAAGAACTCAATCAACTTAAGACCTAAGCCCAAGGCACGAGCAGGAGGTGCCGACGCTTCAGCGGCGGCAGTATTTTCAGTAATTTTCAATTAGTTCACATACACTGCGCAAGTATTTGTAGGGTCCAATAGCGACTTGTTCACATTGACAATATCAGTGTTGACTAATGATATCTGGATAATGGACCCTGAGTGTAAAAACTGCAAATTGACTTTTATTCAGTATAACTCAACTTCGACTGACAGTGAAAAGATTGAAAAAGAGGTGAGTTATCGTCATAGTGACTTAAACATTGAAGCTGAAGGAAGTTACTTTAAAGACTCAGTGAAAATCTTAGAATATAATTCGACTTTCTACCCTTTGGCAGTCGCTTCTAAATTTGTTGATGTCTACGGCCTGGCGATTGATGGGGTGCTAGGCCTGGGCAGCGACAACACCTCGATCATCTTCCAGATGTTTAAAGAAGGAAAAATTGACAAGCCGATCTACAGTCTTTCTTTTCTTAATGACCCGTTGTTAATCCTCGGGACTCCACATTTTTTAGACTTGAGTCTCGTGGTGGAGTCTCAACAGTCAATCGACTTCAGCAAGTCCTTAGAAATCACCAGATTTGGCTTTCGAGATAAAATCGTTGAAGAGTCAATTCCAGTTGAATTCAGTTCAATGAGTTCTTACATCACAGGACCTCCTGATATCTTAGAAGCGATTTTTAAGATTTTAACTGAAGAAGGCTGTCATTATGAAGAAGAGCTTTTAATGTGTGAATGTGAATCTAGTGAATACCCTGCCTTTAACTTTACAATTCAAGGTGAGGAGTTTTACTTGTCCAGTCATGAGTATTTGATTCAGGTATGAAATAAGCAGCTTGGGGATAATTGTTTTTTAGCTTTGAAAAGTGGAAGTCATTGGATTTTAGGAGAACCTTTCTTTAAAGGGTACTTCACTGAATTTAACTTGGAGACGAAAAGACTTACATTGTACAAGACAAGCGCACTTACCATGGAACTGCCCAGTCCTTTTGAAACCACTGAAGGGTGGGCGGCGATGATTTCTCTTGGAATCGTCTCAATCGCTATCTACATCATCGCATTTTTAGTCTATCTCAAATACGAAGACTACAAAAAAAACGCTGCTAAAGTGGAAAGCAAGGAACTCGCTCATCTCAAGCCAAGAATACTTTAATTATGGTTCAAAAAGTTAATTTGCCAACTTTTCTGGAGACTGTCTTGATAACGGCTTTTCGCATTGTTTAAAGCGAATTGAGTTCAGGTATAAGTCTCTTCTTGCGCTTTCACTGAGTTCGCCTTCAATGGAAATCTTGCTTTTCGCCTTTAAAAGTTTGCCTATTAGAAATTTTATCTCGTTTTTCAAGGTTTCTTCAGTTTCTGTCAGTTCTTTTCGCGTCTTTTCCAGTTCTTCAGCGAGTTGAGCAGCTTCCATCTTGGCTCGGTCGACGTGGATTTTAAGTCTTTCGTTTTGAATGATGAGGTTTTCGAATTCGAAGTCGAGTTTCTTTGACTTGTTGATTGGAATTTCTGAGATTTCTTCTTTACTTGAAATGAAAAGTGACTCGTTTTCTTCGATTTTTGCAAGTTTTTTAGATTTTAAGGACTCTAGCTCGGTTTCTAGCTGGTCTACTTTCTCTTGCCAGGTCTGCAGGTCATGTTCAGTTAAAAACTGCTCAACTCTGTTTTTTTCTTTGCGAAGTTTGTCTTGTGAGTCCTTGATTTGGCTTCTAAGTGTTTCAAGTTCTTGTTCATACATTGTTTTCAGCTCATTAATAACCTTTTCACTTTCTTGTCGCACTTTAAGTACTTCATGTCGACTTTCTGACTTGCTTAATTCCAGTTCTTTTGTGACTTCAGAGATTTTTAACTCTAACTGATGACGGACCTGGCCATTTAGAGAATTTTTCTCTTGTTCTGAAGACTTTATCCAGTTTTGAAGCGTGTTTTTTTCAGTTTCGAGTTTTTGGATCTGTTGGACTAGTTCCAGTTTTTCAGTCTCAAGAATAAGTTTTTGTTGTTTTGAAGCGAATTCAATTTCTGAGATTTTATTCAAAAGGTCTTGTTTTTCTTTTTCTTGTTGAATGATTTTTTCTTTGTATCTTGTTTTGAGTTCTGAGAGTTCTTCTTCTTGAAGCTCGATAGTTTTTTGTAGCTCTTGAAAGCTTTTCTCCTATCTTGCAAGTACTGGAGAAGAAGGACTTGCTAGAGCTTTAATGAGACAGTCGTTGGATTGCTTCAGGTTCGACTCTTTATTTTTGAGTTCTGCGATTTCACTTAAGAGAAACTCGATTTTTTGCATTAAAAGTGCTTCTGAAATCCCAACTGACATTTATTAGCAGTTAACTAACCTCTTCTTCATTGCACAAATGCAAGTAATGCGTTTGCAGCAGTTCGAATGCGTCTTGATATGACTCATCATCAAAGGTGCAAACAAATGATGAATAAGGAGTGATCTGAGGAATCACTGTATAATTCGCAAGTCTTTCATAACATCCGAAATGATTCAAAACCGAGACATGCTCCTTGCTAAGTGCTTCGAAGACTTCTTCTAATTCCGCGACCTTACTGCTAAAACTGCTTTGTTTCCTGATTTTCCTCTTCCCAGAAGAAGGCTTGTTCTTCACTTCACTCGCAATTGTTTCTCCCCAACAATTAACTCTTGTCGCGACTTTCCATTCAATTTTCTTCGGTTGATAAGTTTGTGACTTTCTCTTCAAAAAAGAATGTTTCGGCTTCGTTTTTTCTTCGAACTCGTCTTCTACCTTTTCGTCGATTTTTACCTCGTCTTCTTCTTCGTCGGCTTCGATGTCGGAAAACTCGCAAGGAATGTTGGGAATTTGAGGAATTGACTCGGGTTTTAAATGGGAGGACTGAGAAGGAGGCGGCTTTGGCTTTGCGGCGATTGGCTTTGGGTTGTATTTAGTGTTTTGACCGCGTCTTAGGAAGTTTTTGAAGGTTTTTGGAGGATTTGGAAGGGGGTCTTGATTGGTTTCTTCTGGGGGAATAGTTAAGGGCTTTATTGGATCTTCTTCTCGCGTTTGGTAGTCTTTTTGAGAGGGCATTGGGGGAAGGGGCTTTTTTGGAGATTGACGAGGGTGCTTTAGGTAGTTTCCTGATTTGTAGAGGAGAAGGACCTCGTGAATTAGTTTTTCTTTTAGAAGAGGAAGTTGGTTTCGGATTTGAAGATGTGAGTGGGACTCTGGCTGTTGTTTTAGCTCTTCTTCGAGTTTTTGTAGGTCTTTTAGGGTGTGTTTTAGCTCTTGGATTTTAAAACTTTTTAGGATTTTTCGGATTTTCCAACCTTGTAATAGTGCTTTTAGCTTTGTTCGGAAGAACTTTTTGTGGTCTAAGACTGGTTTAACTTTTCTTCGAACAGCGAACCCTCTCCAGACCTTCTGAATAAAAACAGCCGAATACTGTTTAAATAGCGCCATCATTCTCGCCTTTTCAATCCTTCTAATCCTTACCCATTTCTTAAGCGCTTTTAAAATAACAAAAGGTGCAAACAATTCTTTAATCCTCACAGAAATCTCTCTAAGCCTTTCCATTCTTTTCCTCGTCAAAAACCTTTCCCAGACCCCTTTAAACCTCTTTCTCTGAACAAATCCTCTAAAAAGAGCTTGTATCTTAGTAGCCGATGTTTTTCTTTTAAGAATCATCATTTCCTTCTGCTTTGCCAGTTCTTTAAACTGTAAAAGATTCACAGGTTTTGAAAAGTTCGAAACATTTGAAAAACTCGTATTTTTCGATGAATTTTGAGTAATCGATTCAATTTTTCCCTTGTTTGGAGTAGATAAAAAATTCGTTTGGACTACTTTTGAGTTGTTTTTGATGGGAAATGAAGAAGTTGAGACTGTTGATTTGGAAACTTGAGGTCTTGAGGTTTGAACGGAACTTTCAGGCTTTGAGTGTCGAAGAGGGTTCATAAATTCATCGAAAGTCAAGGGTTTTTCACTTGTTTTTTGGGGGTGGGATGAAATCAGAGGGGATTTACTTCTTGTGGGAACTGAGGAAAAAGAGCTTGAGTTGTAATTCGAGAAGTTTCTGTCAAACATTTTAGGTATTATTGGGAATGTTGAAAAGTATGAATTTTCTGGGTTTTAATGTTGGGTGATTTTATTATAGGAATAGGAGTTTACCATAATTATCATAATTTACGTTGAGCCTTGATTAAGTTAGGTTTGAAATAAGAGTTTTTGTTGTAAATCTAGTGGATTCTTCTAATTAAGTCTTCAAGCATGGCAGAATAACAGGAATCTGCTAATATTTCATCAATTTCTGCATAACCGAAACCAGCTAATAAAATCTTATCAAAAAATCTGAACCATAGTCAAACTCAGACACTTGAAACAGTTTCATCTATTCCCTCTACTGATCCAACCCACATAATCCAAACCCTCTTCTCAACCAACTCAAACCAAACAATTTCCACACTTATTTAATTAAAATCCCTAAAAAACTACGCAAGTTTTGTGACAAGAAGGCCAATGTCCATGTTCTTCACTAAAAGAAATATCAGTAGGCATAGTCTTTAATTCAATCTTCTGCAAGTTGTCGTTGAGTTCCAAGTTTTTTTTCTGTTTCTCTTGCAAAACGTTGATATTTTTCTCAATTTGCAGGTTAATATCTTTTATCTGGTTTTCAAGAACTCCAAGTTCATCATAAATCAAAGATCGCATGTTCAGATTTGGCGATGACAGACTCTTATTTTTTTTTGATGGTTGTGGAAAATAAGTGCCTGGGGAAGAAATCTCTGAAGCCATGACTGTCGATTTTGTTGCTGACCTGGGAAGCATCAACGATGGACGAGTTTTTTTGATTGGAGAAATTTTGAGAACTTGGAGATTTTTGGTTCTGTCGTTTGAGTCATTTTGGTTCATTTTTATTGTTTAGAGATTTTGTTAAATTGAGAAAGGTTTGAAAGATTTTTGCTGAATTTTTAGATTTTCGCTAAATTTTAGGATTTTTAATAAATTTTAGGATTTTCAATATATTTTTAGATTTTCGGTAAAATTCTAAAGTGAATATCGACCATGATAATTAAATCGTTATCAAAATAAAAGTTCCTAACAAGATTTCAGAAAAACTACTGTCGCTTTCTTCTTTTTCTTCAGGTTTTTTATAACTTGGCAATAAGGTCTCCAGGACACAGTCCTTTGCATTGTGTACGAGTGACAAGTTCATAGCTCGGAATTCTTTATAAGTGAATTCATCTACCCAGTCTTTTCCTTTGAAGGTCTCCATAGAGTACTTGCCGAATCGACCGTATGTGTTGCATTTCAACACGTCGTCACTGTTCAGCCAGGTTCTTATCATGTCGTCGTAGTCGTTGTATATATCATCTCCTGGAAACAGGCTGCAGAAACCTTCTCTGTCTGAGTTTAAACCGCAGAGACATTCTGAAAAAAATTGCATTTTCAGCTGGCCGGTAGGCTTTGAGATGCAATCGTTATTTGTCGAACATTTGACTATCTTATCGTAGTGGGCAGGTGCGGGGTAACAAACACTCATTCCGACATTGATACAAAATCCCGATTCACACAAATAATTAATTTCTCCAGCAGGTGAGCATCCAAGTAAAGCATGATAATTATCAAGTGAGAAGTACTTAGTGCAGAGATTAAGATCAGTATCAGTATAAGAATATATCTGGCATCCAGCATTATTGACACAATGGGCGTCTTCCATACATCCAGTGCGTCCAACTTTTATTTGAGGGACGCAAGTTTTGTTGTTGGCACAAAAAAGGCCGACATCGCAGTCAGTATTCGAGCTGCAATAAAGTCCTTTGCCGATACCGACACAGGTATGATCAATGCAGATATTATTGGCCACACATTCCTCGTCATACACGCAACTGGTGCCAGATACTTTAACACCCACCTTTCTGTCACTTGGGTATTGACAGGTCCAGGTCTGCCCACTGGCCATGCACTGATATCCCCACTTGCAGGGTCTTGTGTAAATCACTTCTCCTATGCTGTCTTTCACTAAACATACTGATTCGTCGCTTATTGGAAAAGAGTTGGATTCACAGGAATAGGATAAACACTGCTGGGCTGAGGTCAAGTGAAGAATAGTCAATGTGAAGACCAGAACCATTCTCATTTTTATATTAGGAATTATTATTATTCATGAACTCCTGCCCCGCAAATTCAAACTTAAACTCACTTCCTTGAGGTTCAAACTCAGTAAATGAATGAGCCAAGGTATTATCATATCCATAGTGTGTTCCATAGGGAGAGTACATGAGATAAGGCATAGAATAAGAAGGAAAAGTCTGTTGTCTCGGTGTTGCTTTTTTACACTCGACCCATTTTCCATTAATCATATTGTTTTCATAGTTCATCAACACCTTATCAGCCGAGTCATCATCAGCAAAGGTGATAAATCCAAATCCTCTAGGTCTTCCCGTGTCCTTATCAAGAATAACAATACTATCCTCAATATCTCCAAACTGAAGGAAAAACTGCCGAAAGTTCTCATTCGTCACATCAGCTGGAAGTCCTCCTACAAACATTTTCCGTGATTTGTATTGAAAAGCAGGAGAAGAGACCTGTGCATGGCCCTGGCTTCTTGGAACTGCTCTTTTACAGTCAACTTTTCGACTGTCAACCAACTGAGGCTCTGATAAAATCCTGTCAAGAGATTCAGG
This sequence comes from Stentor roeselii, assembly GCA_006503475.1. NCBI lineage: Eukaryota > Ciliophora > Heterotrichea > Heterotrichida > Stentoridae > Stentor > Stentor roeselii. The sequence continues at coordinate 24,433 of RSEH01000090.1, read as the reverse complement.
GTCTTCCATGATGACGAAGCCGAAACAACGAGATCTTCCCGTGTTACGGTCAAGCATCAAGATGCTTTCTTGCACTTTGCCGTATTTTTCGAAGTGGGACATTAGACTCGCTTGGGTCGTGTGCGAGGAAAGTCCGCCGACGAAGAGTTTTCTCCTTTGTGAATATTACTGCGAGACTGGGTCTTCCATTTTATATCTGTCCATTATTCTAGCTAAGGAAACATGTAGGATGAGGTACCGTGTAACTGCTCGATCAGGTTCTTTATTTCGTTGTGGTTCTTTGGGTTCAGCTCTTGAGCATCATTATAGCACTTTAAAGCCTTTTCAGCCTGTCCAATTTTCGCATAGATCTTTCCAATCTGTATATAAAGATGAGATTCTTTCGAGTTTTCCTGACAAAGTCCTTCCAAATACTTAAGCGCTTCCTTATCCCTATTCATATAGCTAAGCAAAATTCCAAGTTGAAACTTGGGCAAAGGATTTTTTTTATCAAGTTTGATGGCAGCTTCAAAGCTATTGATGGCTTCAGGGAAGTTATTAAGCGACTTATAATTGACTCCAAGATAAGTCATCAAAATGCTCGAGTTAGGGTTGACAACACGTGCTTCTTTATAGCACTGTAAGCTCTGAGTAAATTTTTCCTGTTTAAAATACATGCTTCCCAGTCCCCAAAGCGCTGTGTACTGTCTGGGGTCAATATTCCTTGCAGCTTCATAATTCGACTTTGCCTGGTCAAAGTCCTCATTCGCGAGATACTCATGTCCACAAAGCGAATAAGCATAAGTATAATAAGGATTAAGCTGAATCGCTCTATTGAACAATTTAATCGCAGTTTCTCTTTCTTTCTGCAAAGAGTAAAAATTCCCTGCGACCACCCAAGTCTGAGGGGAGTAATAAAAATTCTTCAAACAATTATGAACAACATGCAACAACTCACTGTGCTTCTTCTCATACCAAAGACACGACGAGTAAAAATCCGAGTCTTCAATTCTCTGAGGCTCTTGGGCAAAGGCCTTTCCAAAAAATTCAATCGCTGAGGCAAAGTCGTACTTTTCAAAGAAGCATCTTCCGATTTGACAATTCGCCCAAGCCGAGTTCCCCTGAGGCTCGGGAAGAGACTTAAACGTGGCGAGGGCCTCATCAACGTTGTACTGACTGAGAAGTAAAAAAGGTCTGGCAAGTGTCATCAACAACTCGCTTAAGTCGTCGATTTTCACCTTTCCTTGGCTTTGAAGTGTCCAGTTGCCGTAGTTTGAACCTGTCAGAGGCGCTAAAGGAAGACTTGCTGAAAAAGCTTGCCGCGGGTCGGGATTCGCTCCGAGTTTGCAGAGCTTTTCGTAGGCTGACCATAAGTTTTTGTTTGAATTCAATGCGCGCGTGAAGTAGTTTATTGCTTCTGGAACACGACATTGCTTCTCGCAGATCTGGCCTAGAAGAAAGTAAGACTCGGAAGAGTGAAGAGGAAAACGCTGCAGCGCCCGCTCGGCTTCTTCAAGTTTGCCGGTTTGGAAACTTGCTAAGGCGTAGAGGTAGACGGTTTCTTCTGAAAGGCTTGATTTTAACAGAAGGACTACTTTTTGAGGAGAGTTTTCTTGAAGGTAACACCGGGATAATAGTTGGAGTTTTTGGTCTTTTGAGGATTGGCTCGCCGAAGGCTCGCTGTTTAAACGCTCTGCTAGGAAGACGGCGTTTGATGTCATGAAGTTTGATAGTGACCACTCGATTGACTCCCGCAGCTGATCTTCTAATGGGCTCAGCATGATTATTGAATTTTTTCTTATTCTTAAATGGCTGATTTGGACAAGTTTCTTTTGATTATGTTGTTTTTTTCGTTTATTTACCTTGATTTATTTCAAGATTTATTAGTTATAAGTCTATTATCAAGTTTTTTACAATTTTTGGAGATTTTAGGAAACTTTGAAGAATACTTTAATAATTTTCTCTTTTTCTCTTTCAGATTGTAATGAACAAGTTCTATTCGTTAATGAGTATTCGAATGACCATCATTTAATGATTATCCTAATCTTTTTTATGATAAGTGTGCAAAGCAGCTAATCTCGGGTCATTCTTAAGAGTTAAGCTCATTTCCGCATACTTCCTCAAAGCTTGTTCTTCATGTCTAATGACTCTTTGTTCAAGAATATCAATCTTAAAGTGCATTTCAGCGATTTTATCATCATAATTTTTCCTGTCCTCTGCACTGACATTATCACCTCTCTTGTTATGTTCATTCTAATTGAAACTTACGATTTTCTTATGCAAGTCATTTTTCGCTTCATCTAAACTTTTCTTAATAATATTCGCGCGATGCAAAAGTCTTTCTTTCAAATTATCCATGACTTCATTTTCCGCTTGTTTCGCTTCCGCAGAGCTGAGCTGTTTATTCTCCAAACTCAACTTCTTCAAGACAGGTGCCAAGTAATCAATACTAAAGACCTCAGCGACTTTATCTTCTTCTTTTTCCTTTTCAGCTTCCTTGCTATTTTCCTGTGCCTTGTCATATATCGACTTGATGATAAGTCCTCTTGACAAAGCAGAGGCGATGTCATTTTTTTTCTTAAGTTTCGCCCACTCGTCAATCATTTCTTTGTACTTCTCGATTTCGCCTTTCAAAGAATTTTCTTGATTTTTAATTCCTGTGAAGCAAGCTTTTTCCATTTCATTAAACATTTGGAGCTTCTGTTGTCGGACCTCGTCAACTTTTTCAACTTCTTGACCGTCGCTTACCTTTCCGAGACTACTGAGGACATCTCTGGGGTATTCTTGGACGACACGTTTGATGCTTCCAGGTTCGTAATGGTAGTAAACGATGTGCTTTTTCTTGAGGATGTCATAAACGATTTTCTCGATTTTTCCCCCGGCAGGCTTTGAAGGGTCTCGGTCGTATTTTTGAGTCATGTGAACGATGACCACGTCGCCGAGGGTCAGGTCTCTCATGCTTGAAGCCTTTTTTTCTATTTTCCAAGAACGGAAAATCATGTAATCGTCACGGTCTTGGAAGTACTCTCGAGTCTTCTGGTCGAATATCTCTTCTCTTCTGATTAGACCGTCGTTGTTACGAGTTGGGTGGTAGATTATTAACTTGCTTTTACCGTCGATTTCTACGATTTGCTTCCAGTGGTATGGACAACCTGGGGCGTAGTCTTCCACTGTTTTGTATTCGAGAGGGAAGCGTCTACGAATAGTAAGTTTATCAAGTCTCCTGCTATAAATCCATCGAATTTCCTTAACAACCTGTCTCTTATAATCATGATAATAAGTAAGACACATGACAAGTCCATCAAACTGTGAATACTCAGCATAATTTTCAACTTTACATCTTTCATAAAACATAGTTTTCTCTCCCATAGGGCACTTTTTAGAATAAGTCTCTCTATCAATTTTAAGTTTAGGACACCAACTAGGAGGCAAGTCCTGTACAGGTTCCAAAGCTCGAATATATCCATCAGTCCCAAGCTCATCCGAGTTCATTCTCCTATCATCAGCAGCTTCTTCTTCAGCATCATCATCATCCTTCTTTCCTCCTTTTTTCTTCTTCTTCTGTTCAGTCTGAGAAAGCATGACATATTCCCAGTCACCTGCAAACAAGTCAAAGTTGATATCTTCAATTCTTTGACTAGGCTTCAAGTTAACCCAGAAGTTTTCATGATTCCAGATAAACTCAATATTCTCATAAATACTCTTCGTCAAAGGAAAGGCTTTCCCAGTAGTCGGTTCAATAAAAAAGCTTTCAGTGACAGTCCTTCCACCCTCAACAACTAACACCCAGCAATGAAGTCTTCGGCCTTTCCAAGGGTCAGGTGCTAAGATTTCAGGAGCATCATCATCAATAGTATTTTCCACAAACTTCCTTTGTTCTAAGTCCTTTTTTGACTTTTCCTCTGTCATTTTAACGAATTCTGAAATGAGAGGAGGTTTTATCGGAATTTCGAATTCTTTGTCGTCTTTTTGCTCGGGTAGCTCAGTAGTGTCGGGCATTTCGTTTTCAAGGACTTCTAAGGGACACTTGGTACGGGTCTGGTCACGAGTTGTTATTTCTTTTGGAGCCCGCCCGTGCACGCAGTAAGCCTCGTAACCTGCGCCGAGAAGAATCGAGCAGAGAGCGATTGCGAAGTCGAAACAGTCGCCGTATTGCCAGGCTAAAACGTTTGAAGGAGCTGGAATCACTTCTGGGAACTGGTCTGGAGGGTTTAGTTCTTCGTATTCTAAGAAATTTGAAATGAACTCTGCTGCTGTTTGCCAGTTATACAGCTCTAAAAAAGGCATCTGGGTTTGTCGCATCGTTGTGCAGATGAACTTTTCTACACCACATTCGTTGGTTGGGTAGAGGAGTAAGGGACGGTTTGCTTGCTCTCTGTAGTTCAATCTCAGCTGCCGCTCCCAGTTTTTTACATACTCTAATACCCTTTCTTCTTTTGGAGTGTTTTCGATAAAGCAGTACGGTAAAGGGTCTCTTTTTGAGAATTTTGAACATTTTACAAGTTTTTGTGAGATCAAGTTTTTCGGTTCCAACCTGCTTGCATCCATTTTATAAGAGTTTAATAATGCTCAGCAAAGATGAATCGCTTTAAAGAAGAGTTGAGTGGAATATCCTTATTGATAGTCTTTTAATTCAAACTTAAAATTATTAAAGGGTGTCACAAGATTGGAAAATTTAAGGGAAAATAAAAAATTGTGAATAAAGTTTAATTTAATGAATAAACTATGGTCATTTAGACTTAATTTCCAATTAATTGAATTTTCGTTGCAACTATTCAAATTATACCCATGGAATTATTAATAAAGTAATGTCAATTCCTTCAAATAATCCGAAATCTTCTTTATTTTAGAAGTTCTTAACAAATATTTTTCCTAATTAGTTAATTTGAGTATTTTTTAAAGCATAATCATTTTAAATCACAAGAAGTTCAAACTATCTCCTTATGTAATTATTACGCTGAAAACCTAAATTTTCTTAACTAATCTCTTGCAAATCGATTTTAATCTGTCAGCTTCTACTTCTTTTCCAAACTTATGAGACAAACCGACGAGATTATCATAAATATAAAAAAATTCATTGAATCTTTAGTGATGATGAACTTTCATGACTTTGAAGCACATCACAAAATATTCAAAACCAAGCAGAGGCTTTTATTATTACAATAAAATATTCCAATATTACTTAAATATATAAAAAGGTTTAAATGTATTTTATAAAAATTAATCTCATCAATTTCAGTACATTAAAATAATGTCATTCAGCTTTTTTCATTTTATCCAATCTTTGATAAAATTTACTCTCAACCTTGAGAAACTTAAAAAAATGCTTCTCAGGCTCTATAAAGTTTTTTTGGTCTGCGAAACAATTAAAAAATTTGCGAATTTTGGATTCATTCCATCATTTCCTATAATATTAAAGCTTTTTGTAGAAAATTTCAGATTTATTGATATTCCCTACAATTTAATACAAATTTCCTAAGTTTAAATATTTTGATGAAAGATTGGATTTATTTTTTCATAACTAAGTTCTTTATTTTAAAGCTTGGAAAAATACTGCTCAGCTTTTTCAAATTTTTTGACTTTCATGCACAAAGAGCTTATGTGGCTATAAGTTTTCTCTAGGTTGAGAAGCAAATTATGATAATGATGCTTTTGATTTTTAAGTATTTATTATATATTCTTAGGCTTTTCATATCTGCCCAACTGTTCGTAAACTGAGTCATATCTTTTATGCATAATTCCTAGATTTGGGTGACACAGATAATAAGGTTGAATAATGAGCTATTTATTCAAGATCCAATAATCCCACATCTGAAATACTAAAAAAAACTATATTATCTATTGATTTTTCTTTCCAAATCTATCTCTAACTTCATCTATCTGATTTTTTAATTCCTCAGCATCCTTATTAATCTCAGTAATTTCCTTAACCCTGACAGTATTATGCATAGTTTTAGTTCCTTTCTCCACAGCCTTAACAAGCCACCCAAGATAAATTTTCTTCAAATAACTCGCAACAATTTTCATAACACAAGAAAGCCTTTTCCAAATCCTCATATAGCAATGATTAAAGTACTCAATCTGCATAAAAACAAGTAAAACTTCCATTCGAACCCATTTAAAGACTTCTTCAAAAACATCTCCAGCAATATCAATAAAATGACTGACTTTTTTCATCAACCTCCGAGACCATCGATAATCATCAGCGATATCTTCAATAATATCGATTCCCTCTTCAGCCACAGTCCAAACAAGTCGAATGAGTGCATCTTTCCTGACAGCTTTATACAAAATTTTAAAGTTCTTGCTGATAGCGACACAAATTCCACAAAAAAGAGGCAAAATGATGATAAAAACAGGATAAATCACTTTTGTGAACACCTCAATCCAATCTCGTAACTTTTCACTGTTATACAAAGTAGCTGGCAAAAAGACGTAAAAGACTTCTTCGACGGTGTCTCCAAGAACGAACCCTGATTTCATCAGTTTTTTTCCTCTTGGGTGACTCCAGAGGGCCTTTTGAAACTCGACTAGTTTTATAGGGTCTTGGACTGAGATGCTGAAAACGCCGTCAGACTTGCAATCGACGAATTTTTTCAGGAATTTCGGAAGAGTGATTAAAAGAGAGAGTAAAGCCAGGAGTAAAGCGAGGATTATTGAAAAACTTGCTATTGCGGAGACTATTATATAGGCTGTTGTCAGAGAGATTGTTAGGATTAATGCACTTTTCCAGGCTTCTTTGAATTTTTTATCGGGATCTGTTGATTTAGCGGATTTTTTTAAAGAAAGGGTCACGATACTTGATTTTTCGAAGTTTAACTTGCATTCCAGGCTGAGGACATTTGAAATTTCCCAAGAAAGAGTTGATGGGTTGTTGTTTTGAGATGATTCTGGGTTTTGGATGTGGAGGATTATCCTCTCGTCGCGGAATTCTAGAATTTTTTCTGACATTTATGGAATTTTGGAAGAAGGGGATTTTTATGCTTTGGATGGGTATAGTTGTCATTGTGAGTGGATAATTGAATTGGGATTATTTTTAAATTATTATGGAAAAATTTTGGCTTGGTGGAGGGACAAACATCTGTGAATCGTGTTCGTGATTAAATGCTTAGAAATAGTTTAATTTAATTACTAGATATAAATTGAAATTGATGTTAAAGAAATAAAATATATGATTTTTTAGATGCTTCAATTTGATCAAATCAACAACAATCTAAAAAATCTAGATCTGTGAAATTATCAGCCATTTAATACGTATTTTTATTTTCAATCAATTACTTAAAGTTTTTTAGATAGCATTTTGATTAGAACCTTCTTACTTTTTGGCATCTATTGCACATTTGATGTCTGTTACACTGTGCACAAGATCTATGGCCACAAATAAGTTGAGCTACACCTGGGCAAATTTTACACACACTACAAGCACAAAAATTACAAAGATTTTCTCCATTAGGACTTGTAAATACTATTTCACGCCTTTCATGGCATCTGTAACAAAGTTTGGATTTGCAATGTTTACATTTATTTTCACTGATAGTTGCACACCCTGAGCAGCTAAAATGCAAGCAATCTTTTTCCAAACATATTTTGATTCTTTACAATCAAAGCATTTATCTTTTATTAAATTGTCATTGCAAAACTGGCAAATTTCATTTTTGGAATGGCCATTCCAAAGTGCATGTTTCTCATACTGACAAAGAGTTGATGCAAGTGTGTTTGGACAAATCACACATTTTATTTCATGATCTTTGCATCTTTTTTGAACATTACTATAGCAGGTTTCACAGTGATATTTTAAACACTTTTCACATTGATTATTTCCAGGTTTATCTTTATGTTTCACACATTTATTTTCACAATTTTTGCATAGTAGCTGAGAATCATTATAGCATACTTTGCAAAAATGACTAGAACATTTTTTACATACACTTACAGTTCCTTCAGTGACTTTATGTCTGATACAACATTTTAAGCACTCTTCTTTAGGACTTTTATATTTTGAATAACAACTTAAACAATATGCATGTGAACAATCGAATTTCAGGTAATTATTAAGCATATGCTCATTACAATTTGAGCAATAAAGAGGGCAGATAGCTGATTTATCTCTGCAAGAACCGCATAATTCGTGGAGACCACAGCTTAATTCAACACTTTGATAGTTGCAATGACCGCATTTTCTTTTACTTGGTGTTTTAATAAAACAAATAGGACAATTAAATTCCTATTTTTTTAAACATTCATTGCATGCATAATGATTTCCACATTGAAATTCAATTATATTGTCTTTTGTTTTACATTTGATGCAAGAATTTGGATTCAAACATTTTTCGCAAACTTTTTTAGGGTTTTCTGGATTGATTTGATTCTCGCATATATGACAAACTGAACAGCTTTTGCATGCTAATCCATTTTGGAATTTGCATTTAATAGAACAGTAAAAATGATCACACTTTTCATATTTCATACAAGAAAATGTATTTATTTTGCAGGTCGAGCATTTTTTACTGCAAATATTACAACGAGAGTTAGTAGCTTCTATGCATTTTTGACAGTATGAATGTTTTTTGCATCTCAATTTTGTAAGCTTATAAAATTGATTTCCACATAAATGGCAACTTTTCAAGCATTTCAAACACTCTTTTTCATCTTCATAGCAAAAAGCACAGATTTTATGGACTCCACAAGGGAGAGATATGAAACAATCATCAGAAGTAACATGCAACTTTTCACAAATTTGATACTTATTAATTCCACTTCCATTATTTTTCTCATTAAGATCATGGTCTGTATATCCCGATTCATATTTTATGAACTCTTGGCTGATATAATTTCTAGCTATTTCAGCTGTTAATTGTTTAATAATCAAATCGTTTCCTTGATCTTTAAAATCTCGAAAGATCTGATTTTTATAATATCTTATCAAAGCCAAAATATTTTTCAATGAAGTTTCTATTTTCGATACCAAAAATTTGCTCTGAGACACTATTTTTATTTCGATTTCTTCAAATATTATTAAAGTTTCTTTTTTTGGTTGAATTTTCTTTTTATCATTTTGAGATTTTATGAGTTCTTGAATCGTCTCTTTTGTTGGGATGGTGAGTTCATGATTCATTATAATATGATCACGCATGTGGTCTAAGCAAAGGAAATAATAATCACCGCATACTTTGCAGATTGCATGGATATCTTGTCGGCAGCAATTAGGATTTTGACAACTCATATTTATTATTGATTTTATTACTAAAAAATTTCTTCATTTTTGAATTGTAGACACTTGTAATATAGATCTAAATTCTAAATTTATCTTAATTGGATTTATGTAAATGAGTTTTATTGATAATACAGAAGCTCGATACTAGTTTATCTCCTATTCTTTATTCATATATCATCTTGTGTGAGAACCTCTATAATAATCATCACAGAATTAAAGCTAAAGCTTGCTTAGTAAATCCTAGAAGATATTGTTATAGTGCTATTTTAACTATAGTGAATATATCTGAAGTTCACTTGTTTTAATTTATTGAAAGGATAGAGCTGTATTTTTATGAAAAGATAATTCAGTATTTGAGGAATACATTCGAAGAAAAAGTACAAATATAATTTTTTTTTGTAAAATATGTGTTTTAATCTAAAGTAATTTATTGTTTATTAGGTATTAACTTTGGAGATGCTCTACAGCTTCTCTAAATGATTAATTAAATATCTTCATTTCCTTCTTCATCTAAATTTTTCCTGTTTTATCAGAGCATGGAAGCTGTTGAAAATATTACAATACTTATTTAAATAAGTGTCTCTATTCAATAGCCGCTGTTTAAAGTGTGTTTTCTATGAAGTGAGCGACTCCATATAGCGGGCAGATTTTAAGGCAAGTGTCATCTGTCTATATTTTAATAATTTTGCACTGCATAAACTTGCAGCTCTGTATTTGTAAGTAATCAGCTTAGAAAGTCTCACTATAGATAATCTTTGCATAAACTAGTTACTATAATTAACTACTGAGAAGAAATATGTTGAATTAACTGTAGACCAAAAACTTAATTAATTGCCATTCTAGATTAAGGCGATTCTCAAAGAAGACAAAAGAGAACTCAGAATAAGCAAAGGACTAGCATGAAAAATCGTAAACTGAGAAATACCCAAATCTTTATACAAAATTATAATATATCAAATGACGGCTGGAGAAAAATTACATGGCTTTGGGTGTTATAGTTAAAAAACTGATAATTAATAGGTAAATTTACAGTATTAGATTGTGAGCTTGTTTATTAAAAAAGAGACATAATTTAGCTTGTAAGTATTCTAAAGAATCTGTCTTGGTAATCAGAATGACGCAAAAGAAAATCTTTTAACGCTTTAGACAATTGCTATGATTATCATGTACAAAATAGTTAATTATGATGCCGTTTATAGAGCACTTAAAAAAATTATTTATTAATAACAAAAATCACCACACTACTCAAAGCTTTCTTACGTAGAAAAACTCTTCTACTAGATTAGTATAGAGGAAAAAAATTTAGACCATAGTAATTATTAAGTCAGAAAGATTTTAATACTTAAAGATATTATCTTATATTTCTAGAATGTTTTAAGCTGATTGGAATTTTATGCAGAAACAAAATTATGATTTAAATGATGTTAGGGTAAGTGAAGTCTTTGAAAAACTAAGATTTATGAATTTACCAAATTTTACATAATAATGGGCTGCAGTACTTCAAGTTTGGACAAAGACGAATTTTTAAATAATCTAATCGAGTCAATCGAGAAATCTTTATCCTTTTCAAATATTCAGCTAACCCTATTCGAGGTCTTTGTATCTGAAACATCCTTCGAAAAAACAATGACCCGGAATCAACTCACAACTTTATGTCGTCAGCTTTATCTGCCTTTAAATTCAAAAGAGTTATTTTTGTTTCACTTCCTAAAAGATCCAAAAAGTGATGATTTTTCAACAGTGAAGGTTCTAACTTTAATAGTTCTCCTGGGCAGAGGAAGCAAAAGAAGAAAGAAAAGAATTTTATTTCAAATCTATTCCTTTCCAAATAAGAACTTTTTATCATTTGATGATATTAAAGAGATGATTGCGAATATCACTGAGATTTCAATTGAACATCTGTTAAGGTTCTCAATGATTTATGATAAAAAAGTCCCTCAAGATGAAATAGAAGAGTTCATTAAAAGAATGAATTCGCAGAAAGATGCCCTGGCTTCTTATTTTTCTTTGATGTTCTTTGATGGGAATGAAAATATTCAATATCATCATTTTATGGAGATCTTTCAAAAAATTGAGTTGGGAGCACTTATCAAGCCGAAAGTGATTCGAATGCTTTCGCTTTGGATGTTTGAAGCTGGAGGAAAGTTCGCTGTTCTTGATCAAGATATTTGCGATGTTATTAGTTCTAAGAATATTTTACTGCTGAATCATCATTATTGAAGAAGATTCAGATGGATAGTTAATGAATAGTTTACAGTCTTTAGTTAATTTTCAGCTGATTGATTGTGTCTTTTTTTTATTTTAGGTTCTGTGATGGGATTGAGAATAAATTTTGTTATTTTTGGATATTTGAGAGTTATAGAACTTTTACTATTTGAAATTTTGAATGATGATTCAGGTAGAATTTATTACTTGATCCAAAACTTTTAATCTCGTTTGAATGAAATTGTTAATTCAAGAATCATGCGAGTTAGATAGAAATCTTTAGTGAGATTTAAAAACAATATAAAATTCTCCAATTCAAAATATAATAGGTTGTTTTGTTTTGGCTGATAGAATATTATTAAACTCAAGAGAAACTTAACATATCTATTATAGTGCTTATATTTATTTATTCTTAAGTATCAGACTTTTATTTTAAGATTTCTATTAAATTCACTGTAAGGATTTTATTTAACTATTATTCGATTTGGCATGAATCACTAGTTAGAAATAATTATATCACTTCAATAATATTCATATCATCATATTATTGCCATAGAGCTCTTGCAGATAAGAATATAATTGAATAATACAGTATTATCAGGAGACTGTTTTTAATATTATAGACTAAATTGAAATTTTTTCAAGTTCTGTGCAATATAAATTACTTCAATATGAATTCCATTTTATAAAATGTGGATTACACTCTTCATTCAGAGTGTATCAGCAAACTTATTTTGCATACCTCTTCTTTTGAATCTTAAACAAATCTTGTCTTGGCCTATATCCAACCTGATAATCTCTGATTATTCCTTCATCCGAATGCAAAGAATCAGGACCTGAGGTGCTGTTCGCTTTAGATTTTATAGATTTTTCAATCTTTAAAGCTACTTAGTCGAAGATTTTTTACATCCAGATAAGTATTCCTGATTTTATTTTCTTGAAACTAAGATTTCCTGGATTCCAGTTCCTGACTTCTGATAAGAAAAATATCTTTAGTGTAAAAAACAAAGTTTGGGCTACAGAATCTATGAAATAGTTTTATCAATGCGCTGAATAAAAAAAACATTATAATTTATTTTTTATATAATTACAATTTCTAAGGTTTTAGATGAACTATTATTCTTAATTTACTTGAAAAAAATAATTCTAAACCCATCCGAAGTTTTTAATGTAAGTTAATTAAATTAAAATTATGATATTTCTTCTGACATATCAAAATTACATAGATTTTATAAATAATATGGAAAAACACTCAAATCCCTTCAAAAATTATAAATTTACTAGTCTAAGTGTAAGTTAACTCAACCAAATAAAAATTATCAACTAAAAAACTGTTTCATCATAAAATAAAACTCTAAGAATTCATCTTCCTTAGAAATTTACTTAAACAACCAAGTTAAATGCTTTATTTAACATTTTTTCCTACCAATCAAATCCATTATAATATTCTTCGATTCTACAAATGAAAGAGTCTTGTTTTGTTCATGACTGTCTGGAACGAGTTTCTTCAGTTTGTGAATGCAAAGAAACCTTAACTTACTTTTGCTTCAACCATTCAGGGACTCACATTTCTGAAAATCGTTCAAGGAACCATTCAATCACCAGTCTAGAAAAAAAGGTTCGAGATGAAGACCAGCCAAAAATTTTAAAAGACTTGGAAAAATTTCTCAAAGATGCGAAATATTTAAAGGCTCAAGTCATTCGCTTGGTTCATGATATTTGCACTGAAGCAGATGAGGTCTTGATGGAGATAAATAAACTCTATGAAAAATTGAAGTATCTAATCAAAAGTCTCAAAGGAAAAAGTTCCTGCATTATATTTGGAGAGAAAGAAACACTAAAAAATCAAGAAATTAGTCATGAAGACTTTACATTGTATTTAAATGAATTACTTGAAGGGATTCAAGATAGACAGTTCAAGTTTTTTGGTTTTAACAGAGGAAGTGATGGTGATGGAATTATTGTGAAGATTGGGGAAATTAATAGTGACTTGAATCGATATGGAAAAAATTCTGGGGATCTTCTTTTTTTTCTCAGACATCAGAAGTTCGAACTTACTAGCTTAAATTTGGAAAATTTTACACGGGAATGCATTTATTTGAAGTGCATGGATATTACCTCAACTTATAATTGGTTTCTGCAATTGAACAAAGAAGATCTCTTAATTTACGAAGGACAACAGCAGAGCTGGTTCAAAAAGGATACTTCAAGAGCTTTTATTTTCAACTTAAAAACTTTGCATATAAAGGAAATCCCATTGAACAACCTAACTTATAAGTCTAAGCCTATATTTTTCAATGAAAAGTTGCTTTTTTTTACAAGTATGACTATTGGTCATCAAAAGAATGCTTATCTTTTCGACTTGGTCAAAGAAAGCTGGAAAAAAATACAATGTTTGCCTTATTTAATGAAAAAAATAACATCAGTTCAAATAGATAACAAGGTGTTGATTGCAGGAAAGTATCAGTCCATGACTCGCAATTTATTCTTTATACCAGAAGAGGACAAATTCGAAGAAATTGAAAGTAACTATAAAGGAAGACATCCTGAGGTATTCATTAATTTTAATGGAACCTTGTTTATTATTAGTAAAAATCTTATTTGTTCAACTTCGCAAGATTCTTTTAAGACTTGGGAAGTGATTAGGAATAAGAAGCTATTAAATAAAAAGGTGATTACTACTGGGATTTTTAGAAAAAATTTTGTTTACTTTGCAGACAAAATTGGCTCAGTCTATAGATTTAATTGCATCCGCAGATCAGTCACAGTAGTTAGTATTATTTAATAGTTATTAGAATTAAAATATTTGATAGAAGTTTAGTATTTAATATAGTTAATGGTAAAGTATCTTATGAAAATGGATTTGAGTGCAGCTATTAAATTTCAGGTTATCAATTTAATTTATTATTATACTGATTCTAATTCCTACAATTAAAGTCAGTGCACTAGTTAGTTTTCAACAGATCAAGTCTAAATATATTAAGAGCAAATCAAATTTGGATATGCTGAAATAGACATCTATTTAATTAAAATTATGTTTAATAAAAAATACTAACAAGTTTGTATCTTTTAATCTAAATTTATTACCCTAATGAATCTTCTATAATTCTAAGGTTATCAGTTATTGATTATAATCAGGAATTTCTTTATGGAATTAGAGTCAAATCCTTCATTAATTGTAAATAAATACTATAATTTAATCTCGAAAGAGGCCACTCTTTAAATTCAAGTAATTTGAAGCGAAATGCTTTCATTGTTTAACAGCGAAAAACTGATATTTAAAACTCAACATAAGCAGAGGATATGATTGATTCTTAGAACTCTATTTAAAATGTTCGGTCAGCATCAGATTACTAGTTTTATTATATTTAGAAGGTAAGTATTGAAAGAACAATATTCCCTTTAGAGGAACTGCCTTGTATAAAATCACATGATTTGAAAAAATTATTTCTTGATCATGCGTTCTCAGCAAATCAAGATGCTTTTGTTATATTCTGAACAAGTATTCAGTTTCTTTTTTTAAAGTAGCCTTAATCAATTAAAGTGAATACTCATTTTATTAGGGTTGGAACAAGCCTTTAATACTATTTATCTATGCTTCTAATTATCTACCACAAGTTGCCTAAGTTCTTTGAAGCTCAAACGGTTGTTCGGGTCAAAACTGAGCATATTTCTCAGTAAATTCGACAACCAATCATACTGATTCACAATTTTTTCCAAAAAAAACTCTAAGTTTTCTTTGATCTCATAAATACTTCTTAAAGAAACCAACTGCAAAATAACCAAGCCTAAGGAGTAAACATCACATTTTTCAAAGTTTAAGTCAGTATCAACTATTTCTTCCTCTGGGGATCGATACTGCTGATTGTAGTGAGGAAGTAAAAATTGATCACCTTTATGTTGAGAGTTTCTTGTTATTTTATGTGAAAATGTGAAATCAGTTATTTTTATACTTAGGAATTCATCAATTCTCAATGAAAAGGGAGTTATCCAGCGATGATATATATCTAAACTGGTTAAAATTGTAAAAAGTTGTAGAAGAGAACAAACTAATAGTCTTATTTGATTAGTTGATAGAAAAATTTTCGCTTTTTCTTGAAAATTTGAATAATAATATTTGATATATTCTATTAAGGGCACTCCATGTTCTTTAACAACTATAGAAAAACTATTTTCTGATTTCATATAACCCAAATATTCACAAGCAAATGTTAAAGAAGATTGATTTTCGCTTAAAAATTTATAAAACTTTGCTTCTTTTTCTATCATTTTTCTTATTTTTATTTTTTCTTCAAAGTTAGCACTCATATTGATAAAATACTCTTTAATTAAAACAGATTCACGGTGAAAAGAAGATTTTACATAAAGGACATTAAATAATTGCTCAATAACAATTGAATAGCAAATATTTACAGGAAGATCATTATTTAGAACTCTTTTACAAGTCCATGAATTGACTCCAGCCATTTCTTTGAATTTTTTTTTATTTATTTCACAAAGTTGATTAATATGAAGTTTTATTTCCTTTTTAATATTTTTTTCTTCAATTGAATTCATTAGGAAATGGAGAACCTGCATATCAAAAAAACCACTCATTTTTTTTCTCATTTTTCTTTCTAAATAATGATCATTCAGAACTTTTCCAGCTTCTAAATTTAAAAAACAAAGACGGAACCCCAGTCTGGCGAATTTTAAAATATTCTTTGATAAATTACTAGCAATATAAGGGCATCTGGTAATAGAGAAATCTAAAACGAGCTTTGAGACAATATCAATAAATTGATGTTTAACCAAAAGTTTACACTTCGAGTACCCGCTGAAATAATTATAAATATTAACTGCAACTAAAGCATCTCGATATAAATCTTCAAGATTTTGAATTTGTCTGATACAGTCTTTCAGAGATTTGTGGAGAATATATAATAATTTATCCAAAAATAAAATTCTTTTACTTTGAGATCTGGAAATACACCACAAGTATTTACCTCCATCATCAAAGCGTAGTTCTTTAGTAACATCATATAATTCACACTTTAAAACAAAAAAAATCATTTTTTTTCTAAAATCCCAAGTTTTTATTTCTCTATTTAAATGAGCTGTCACTAACAATTGACAATCAGGAGTAAAACTGCAAGTTTCAACAAATCTTTGAATATTGAATATCGAACATTTTTTGTATAAATTCCAGATATTCAAATTTTTGTATTCAGTTTTAATCGCTAGAAAGTTTTCATCAGGTGAATAGATCACAGAAGAAATATTATGAGTTTCTTGAATGACAAGTACTTCTTTATTTGCTTTAAAACTCAATTTTCTTATAGTTTTATTCTTGCAACCTGCTGTTATAGAATATCTGTCAAAAGAAAAGGATAAATAAATTATTGATGATAAATTCCAGTTTAATATCTTTCTGGTTTTGTCTTCGATATTCCAAATGTGAACAACATTCATCCGTGAAACAGATGCAAGGAATTTCTCGTCGTAAGAAAATGATAAGCAAGATTGATTGGTTGAATGTCCACTTATCTGAAAACATTCTTTTTTTTGGAGAAAGTCATAAACGACCATGTCCCAATCAGATAATTTTATTACTGAAAATAATCCTCTTGATGAGGAAATAATAAAAAAATTTTCAGAGTTATTGTTTGTATATTTTGACTTAAAGTCTTGTCTTCTTTCCTGAATATTCCACACTTTAAGAACTCTGACCACTGTACTAATTGCTAAGTACTTATTATTTGGAGATATGGCTAAAGATTCTATTGGTTGACGACCCTCATCAATGGAAAATCGCTCAAGTCTTGTTTCTAAATCCCAAAATTTTATTTTAGTGTCCCATGAACAAGTAATTAAAGTCTTTCCATCTGCACAAAATGCTAAGCAAGAAACTTTCCGAGAATGACCATTGAGTGTATATATTTCACTTCTAGCGATTAAATCCCATATTTTTATACTATGGTCTTTAGAACCTGTTGCTAGAAATTGGCCACTTGATGAGAATGATAAACACAAAACCCCTCCAGTATGCCCATTAAGCGAAAATTCCTCTTTTTTTAATCTAAAATTCCAAATTCTTATTATTTTATCCTTGGAACCTGTAGCACAAAATTGAAAATCAGCTGAAAATGATAAGCACTTAATATCTTTAGAGTGTCCCTTTATTGAAAATTTTAAACTCTTTTGCTTATAATCCCATATATTTATTGTCCCATCTTGGTAACCTACTGCTAAATGTTTATCATCTGAATTAAATGACATGCATGTTATAAGGTATAAATTGCTTTTTAAGTAAAAGTGAATACTTTTATCATTCATACTCCAAAACCTCATTGAATATTTATCCCCAAATACCAGATATTTTGAATTAGGTGTGAATGAGATGCATTTTATAGTTTTTAACCTCTTTTTAAGGCAGAAATATTCGCTCTTAAGTTTGATATTCCAAATTTTAATTTCTTCTTGATTTGATAAAGTTGCTAAAAATTTCCCATCATTTGAGAAATTTAGATCTGAAATACTTTCAAAATGACCATTTAAACAATGCTCCTGCCATTCATTCTCTATATTACAAATTTTGATTTTATTAAAACAAGAACCAATTGCTAAACACCTGCTATTTGGTGAAATATCAAAGCATTTTATATATTGATACTCTTTTTTCTCTTCAAAACATTTATCTTCAATATTCCAAAATCTGATCAAACAATCATTACAAGTACTCAGAATGAATTTTCCATTAGGTGTAAATAATACTTTACGTGTAAAGTCCTCAATCTCACCTATATTATATATCTCGATCCTTTTGTAAAAGTCCCAAATTTTTATGTTCTTAAAATATGCCGAGGCTAACAAATTTCCCTTTGGACAAAAGCATAAAGAAGTGACTGAGCTTTCAGTTCCGGGTAAAGAAAATTCTTTCATCTTTTTCTTAAAGTTCCAAATGGTAACAATTCCATTTCCTTTATAACACCCAGTTGCAAAAAAATCATTTTCAGGTGAAAAAGAAATGCAAAATATTTTATTTTCATCATTATCAAGAAGAAAATCCTGTGTTTTTTTTCTAATGTTGAAAATAATCACTTTGCCATCCGACAAGAATGCAAGATATTGTCCATTTGGAGTATATGATAAAGTTTTAATTGTATATCCAAGGATTTTCAATGCAAATTCTTTCGATCTTTCTTGCAAATTCCAAATTATCAGTGAGTTTATAACCAAAGATGCTATAAACATTCCGTTAGGTGATACTTGAAAATTGATTACATCAGAATCATGATCTAAGGAAAACTCTTCCTTTTTTATAACAAGGTTCCAGATCTTTATTAAACTTTCAGTAGAAAATGCTAAAAACAGCCCGCAAGGAAAATATTTTAACTGAGTGATAGTTTCTTCATTCATTCTTAGCAATTCAATCGGCCATCTGGGAATCTTATTTGAGCTTCTCTTTTGATACTTGCTATAGTCTGACAAACCTCTTTGAATCCAATCAAAATTATTATTTTCATCACTTTTGTTTGAAAAACTTTTACTTGGGAAATCCATTTTATATCAGGAACAGGAATAGGAAACAAAGAAATGAAAAGAGAATTGTTGAAATTTTCAGATGATATTTTGGATTTCATTATGAAAATCGCAAATAACTCGGAAATATCGATTTTATGTTTAAGCTACATAACAAACTTAAGATCAAGAAAATCTTGGCAGTCTCTACAATGAACGAAGTATTCTTAGCAAGTTTTATTAGCAACATAAAAGCCAGTCTCGCACCCTACGCAAGTCATAGAATCTAACCAACTTTCACAATGGGGTCTAAAATTTTGACAAGTGCTATTTACATCAAGATAATACCCATAATCACATTGAGGGCATATTTCAAGAGAATTGCAAGAATTACACCCAGAGAAGCAAAAAACACACTATCCACTTAAACTCAGAAAGAATTCTTGATAGCAAGTAAAGCATTGAAACTTATCAGAATCAAAGCATATATAAGAGCACTTATAACATGCCAAAGCTTCTTCATTCCAAAAAACCCAGCTTTGCACACTTAATAGTCTTCAGGGCTTATTCATGAAAAGTAATACAAACCGCAATCCGAGCCCTAAATTCAATTAAGGTCTTATCATAAAAATTTTGTTTGATATGTAGGGCATCTAAATTTTGAGCTGGCATGTTTTTAGCATAAAACTAGTAGAATTTTGAGTTTTGAACGAAAACTTCAAAGGATTAATATTTATGATTATAATAAAGATTATTTAATTGTTGCTACAAATTTACTTTAATAATCATTTGAGTAGGCCTTGAAAGCTGAGTTTCAAAGAGAAAAGGTTAGATCACTTTAAGTTAATCAAGCTTCTTCAAGAAAAGACTTTGGTTTGCCGATTTTATTTAAAATACCGATATCTTGATTAATACTGTTCAATTATGTTGTAGAACTTGAAAACGAATATATCACAATAAAGGTTGTCGAAAATAGTAATACACTTCAAATATTTTGACTCTAGAAACCTTCTCAGTAGTGAAAAGTTGCAAGTATCCATTTACCTTATATTTGTAAAAGATTTTTGGTTTTGTTGTAAGAGTGATTTATCTTCGAGAATTTGGTGTTTGTTTAATCACTTTGCTATCTCAATATTTCAGAAAGGTTTCTTCTTAGTTTTCAGCGTTTCACGCTTATCCTCAAGAAATACTGATAACTTGAAATTCTTGTTTTCCTTCTTTATTCCAGTTTCTTTTAATGATATTAGAATGAATAAATTTCTAGTCTATGCTTGAGAGATAAAAAGTATCACAAAAAATTTTCAAATACTTAACTTATCACCTAATCTAATAGTCCCATTCTTGATTGATTTAATCACTGCAGCGATCTTTCCATTATCTTGCTTCATCTTTCTCCTGGTAACTTTCGTACTGTTGTTTCTTTCTCAGAAATGTTCTTCAAGATGACCCGACAATTCTTCACTTTGGCTGCAGTTCCTTAGGTGTTAATAATTTGGCTTGAAATTAATGAAGGATTGGTGATTTTCTTTTTTATGAATCGTTTAAAACACTTTTTCTAGAGGTTTTAGAACTTCTCGAGTTGAAATGCTTGCTTTGGTCCATCCACTTTCTATTTTTATAAAAAAAATTTTCTATAAAAATCTTAAGTTCAGATATATAGCCTTTTTTAACTTGATTGACTTTATCATTAAAACGTGTGAGAAAGCTTCCATTAAGTGATGAATGATTTAGAATTAAAGGATTCTTTATTTATGATGTAAATATTTTGATTGAAATTAGACCAGACTTTTTTATATTCTAAGGTTTTTAAAACTAGTGTTTTATGATTAATAATTTTCGAAGTATCCTTTAATTAATTGAGAAGATTAATTCATAAATCAATCTCTTCTATCAATATTCCTTCCTTCCAAATAAAAATCTTTCCAACCTGATCAATTGAAATAACAAAAAATTTGAAAAAAGTAATTTAAGTTCCTCCCAATTCTCTTCAATTTCTTCTAAGCCAAAACCATAGAAAAAAACAAAAATTTTCACCTCTACCCAATAGTTGCAGTGATTTTCTTTGAGCCTTAAAATGATTCTCTTAATTAGCAGGAGTGATGCTAGGCTCCAGTAGCCTTCTTTAGAATTTCCTGATTCAACAGAATTTTCTTGTTATTGTTTAGAAAAAACCTTGTCCTGGTCTAACTTTTCAAAATATTGCTCAAAATTTTCAGATTTTCGAGGTTTAACTAGCGTTTTTCGTCGAATAAGATTTTATCTAAGGCTTTGATTCAAGACTTCATTATGCACAATTATTAGTTGCACAGAATCTGCTTTTCTTTGAACCCTTGGCAAAAATATTAGCTTAAATGCACTCTTCGCAAAATGAGTACCCTATGCAATACGATGTAATAACCTACGGCTTACAAAGACAGATAGTGCAACAAAGAGGACTGCTTGAATTATTTGATATTGATTCGCTGAACTTAGGACCCTAGATATTGTTTGAGGCATGTGTTTTCTGATTTAGACGCAAATACTGTGAAATGTGTTATTTTTGAGTATCTTGACAGGATTATTCTTAAGATACTTATAGATAGAATAATTTGGTAAATAAATGCTAAACAAGCATGAAAAAAGCTTTTGATACTTGGTGATACAAGAATTTGGGTACATCAATGTTAAACAAACATGAAAACTGCTATGAGACGGAAAGTATCAATCAAGATCCAATTTTTAGGTAAATTTTATATTCAGTCTTCGCATGTAAACAATTCAAACAACCTTAAAGAAAAATTCTCAACATTGAGCCAGAGACTCGAACTTGAAGACAGACTTTTACAAATTTTTAGGGATCTGAAATGAAACAAGACTATTCTTAGACTTGGTAAGAATCTAAAATTTGGGTTTTGGGTATGATTGATTTAAATTTTTTAAATGGTTATATATAATGAGTTGTGCTAAAGAAAATTGCTCTCAAACAGAGCTTATAGCAAAGTGCATAGAGTGCAACCAAGTAAGTTATTATTGCCAACTTCATGCTGGAGAACACTTTAACTATACACGCCATGAAATTAAAAAGATCAATCCTGATGAAATATTGAAATTACGATCTAACATCATTAAAGGAATGCTTAAGACTCAAAAACTTTTGATATCGAGTGAAGCCAGTAGACTGATTAGAGAAATAAAGTCTGCCTCACAAAATGCACTAAAAATACTGAAGAATTTAAGCAAACAGATAACTTCGATCAATCAATTCAAATCTTTTGAAAAAAACGAGAATAGAGTTTGTAAAATTATTGATTCAGTAAAATCATTATTTATTATACCTGGTAATCTAAAAGAAGAGCCTAACGAACTTGTTGATCCTGTAGGGATTGCTTTAGATTCTGAAACAGCTGAAATTATACTCAGTCAATTAACATCTTTGGACCTTGGTAAACCAACTCTGATTACATTAACAACTGATAAAAAACTGGCGTTTTTATGTAAGGCTAATAAGACTGTTAAATAAAATTCAGGTGAAAAAGAATAAGATGGTAAAAAAAACAAGAAAGTATTAAAAAGAAGATGGTTGAATTAAAGAGATTGTAAGTGTCTATTGAGGTATAAATGAAAAGGTAATCAAAATAAAGCGAGTAAAATAAAAAAGAGTAAGAGAAGCAAAGTTTGTTAAAAAAATAAAGGTATTAAAAATGAAGACCGTAAAAGAAACAAAGGTATTAAAAATGAAGTTTGTAAAAGAAACAAAGGTATTAAAAATGAAGAAAGTAAAAGAAACAAAGGTATTTAAAATGAAGAACGTAAAAGAAACAAAGGTATTAAAAATGAAGAAAGTAAAATAAACAAAGGTATGAAAAATGAAGACAGTAAAAAAAACAAAGGTATCAAAAATGAAGAAAGTAAAAGAAACAAAGGTATTCAAAATGAAGAATGTATAAAAAATGAAGTGAGTAAAAGAAACAAAGGTATTAAAAATAAAGAGAGTAAAAGAAACAAAGGTATTCAAAATGAAGAGAGTAAAAGAAATAAAGGTATTCAAAATGAAGCTTGTAAAAAAAACGAAGGTATTTAAAATGAAGAAAGTAAAAGAAACAAAGGTATTCAAAATGAAGTTTGTAAAAGAAACAAAGGTATTCAAAATGAAGAATGTAAAAGAAACAAAGGTATTCAAAATGAAGAATGTAAAAGAAACAAAGGTATTCAAAATGAAGCTTGTAAAAGATACAAAGGTATTCAAAATGAAGAAAGTAAAAGAAACAAAGGTATTCAAAATGAAGAATGTAAAAAAAACAAAGGTATTCAAAATGAAGAGAGTAAAAGAAACAAAGGTATTCAAAATGAAGAGAGTAAAAAAAACAAAGGTATTAAAAATGAAGAAAGTAAAAGAAACAAAGGTATTGAAAATGAAGAGAGTAAAAGAAACAAAGGTATTAAAAATGAAGAAGGTATTCAAAATGAAGAGAGTAAAAGAAACAAAGGTATTAAAAATGAAGAGAGTAAAAGAAACAAAGGTATTAAAAATGAAGAGAGTAAAAGATAAAAAGGTATTAAAAATGAAGCTTGTAAAAGAAACAAAGGTATTCAAAATGAAGCTTGTAAATGAAACAAAGGTATTCAAAATGAAGAGAGTAAAAGAAACAAAGGTATTTAAAAATGAAGAGAGTAAAATAAAAAAAGGTATTCAAAATGAAGACAGTAAAAGAAATTTAGGTATTCAAAATATAGGCTTAAAAAAAAACAAATTAATCAGACTGCCAAGAGTGAATCATAAATAGAATGTAAGTACTATTGAGGTAATTAACATTTAGACTGTAATTGAAATTCAGTTAGTACTCATGAAGCAGGTTTAACTTATTAAGAATGCAACTTATATTGAGCATGTAAAATACACAAGACTGTAAAGTATTTCAAGATTGTATTAATTATAAGTGCAAATTTACGAAAGTAAAGGATTCAGGCTGATACAACAATTCTCTCAATACGACGAATCATGTCTGGATTGGTTAAGAAAACTTAATTAATAGGATAGTTAGACTAGGGTATTAAAATGATAGTGGAATAGAGAATTTTATTTTGTATATAAAATTGATTAAAATTAGATATATTAATTAATATTGAAATCAGAGTTAGATTCATCCAATATACAAATGGCTTACTTAATCTACTATAAATATAATTTAGATTTTTAGTAAGATTACAATTTTATGGGTATTAGTTTTGATTTCGTTTTCTTTAGTCCAAGACATGAAAAAGATCAAATTATAAAGAAATAGACAAAATGAAAGCCGAATTATTAATTAAAAGTTTAATTCTTTAACTTTTTCTTCAGTTTTTCGATTTGAGAGTACACTGTTTCAGGACTTTTGTTTATATTCGTTAGTCATCAAATTGTCAGATAGATTCAGGGCCAGGGTGATGGTGAGGGGGCTGGTTAATTGATAATTTTTAGTGCTGGTTTTTTTTACCCACCAGGTGTTAGGGTGTTAGGGTGTTAGGGTGTTAGGGTGTTAGGGTGTTAGGGTGTTAGGGTGTTAGGGTGTTAGGGTG